>UFQX01001254.1:0-69672 GCA_900497675.1 Arapaima gigas | reverse complement strand
CAACACCCGTGAAATGTCTGCAAAAAGAAGAAATTAGAGGTAGGTAGACAGCCGAGGTTTGAAGCACTACAGTGACAGTTCTCTATTACAGTAATACCTGGATTAGGGGTTTATATGTGTTTTTGAAAAATGGAGCTTAAACACCCTTATAAGTGCTCATTAATATAGTATATTGCAAAAATGGAGCTTTAAAACTGTGCATCACAACAAAATACAAAATAAATTATAAATTTAAAAACAACAGATACACACAGAAAACAGTGCCTTTAAAAATAATGAAATTCTCCCAAAAAATGTTCAAAATATTCTAAAACTTTTTTAATATTGCAAATTGTAATAAATTACTTTAAACGCAAAAATAAAAAGTATTGCAAAACACTAGCCAAGATATTACTGTTTCACTACATTTTTTTATTTAAGTATTTATTAGTTTTTTTAAGATCTGAATTGTTTCTTCCTTACTCGGATCCATAATAAAATCCTGCTACAAGCAAATCCCTCCACCAATATTATTTACCATATCATTGGCCCATGGTCCACACTGTGCGTGTCTTAGTTCAGCATCAAAACACTTATTTACATGGATTCACTTAGCAGGTGCTTTTTTCCGAAGCAATGTTCAATTTAGCATATCAAAAATAGTTTCAACAGCAACGAATGAACTTTAACTACAAATAAATATATCACCCAAGCAGGACTCATTTAACAGGCTTTACAGGTAACATTTAAATAGCCAGTACACAGATGATTATGAGGTGTGCTGGACTAATTTATATAGTGGAGAAAGAGAAATGTGCACAAAAGACAGGGCTTTGGGAACATTCTGAATACTAGCAGGGATTTAGCATCAGGATATGTTTTAATTTGGTTTGTCGCTTTTAAAAGTGACAACCACAGGCTTTCAGTTTTGAACCCCTCACTAAGTGGAGCAATCCAGCCCAAGTACATCAGCATGCACAGCCTGCACTCCATCATTTCATCAAATTGAAAATTTAGGTTATGATTTAACAAGATAGATGGGGGTAAACTAAAATTAATAGTAAAGGTCTTTATATCTATAAAACTCAGTCTTCATTTCCCTGTCTGTCCATTTGTTGTTTATATAAAGTTTTGTTTTTGTCACTGCAGACTTGAAATTTGGCACATATGTACTTGTCACTCTGAACTTTTTTTGCACAGTCAAACTCATACACAGCACTACACACATTAGTGACAAGTGAGTCCAGGCAGTTCACAGCTAAGTCATCAAGATGAGGACAAACAGGTCATCTGGCTCAAACACACACACCAGGTACAGGTGATTAGAGGAAAGAAGGTTGAACAGAATAAGTGTGAGAATCCTGTGTTTTTCCACAAACTCCTAAACCTAACATATATATTCATTTTTTCATAGTCATCTGGTCTCTTTCAACTTTCAATTAAAAGCTTAATATTTTCTTACATTGATTTTTTTTCTTATTATCTTTTGTTTAAAAAAGAAAAGCTTATATTGTTAGACTCTGTTTAAAGAAACAGAATTGTTAGACTATTTAACATTTATTGTTAAACTAATTTCAAAAAGATTCTCTAAGAACTCTTTTTCATTGCTGATTCTGGATAGATTAATTCCACTTTATATTCAGAGATTTCCATTTTGAATGTTCATAACTCATAGAGATTGTGTAGGATGTATCGTAGCTTCAATGAAGGGCTCTCAACCTGNATTCCACTTTATATTCAGAGATTTCCATTTTGAATGTTCATAACTCATAGAGATTGTGTAGGATGTATCGTAGCTTCAATGAAGGGCTCTCAACCTGCCTCCACTTTTCCAGACAACTGCAAGAGGCCTGCAGATTGCAAATGGACTGGGCCAATCTTCCTTGGTTTGTTTCTTGGTCTGGTCATCTCGGCAATACTATACTGCTTTAGAGGTATGACAAAATATTTATCGAGCTGTTATCATCCTTCTGTAAAGAGAAATGATTTAATGTTCACATTGTGGAACTGTTCAGCCAGTGTTTATTCGCCCAACACTGAAACCACACTAAGTTTAAAGTGACATGTTTATTTTTCATACACCACTTCTCTCCAAAATGACTCAGTGTCGTTTGTTTTATAAGCTACTTATATCTTTTTATCCATTTGTACTGCTGCACCACTGTTACTAGAGGAATTCAGAATAAGTACCTTGCTCAACGTTACTGCAGCTGGACTGGGAATCCAGACTTTGGGTGCCCTTCAGACTGTAAAAGTGACAGTTGCAGCACATTGTTTTTTTCATAAAGACTTCAGCCATAACATTTTACATAGAAACAAACTGCTGCAATATAGAACAACCTGTAAAGTTGTGCATCCAATATTGTCAAAGTGCCATGCCCCATGCTCTGCCTGCCATTCCACCCAGCTCCAGAATCGCCGGCACCTGCTCCATGTTTCCCTTAGCAGGGTATAAAACCTGTGTAGTGCGAAGTATTGTCCATGTTACCACTGAGCGTTCTGAGCAACTCTCCCGTCAGCCTTTCCTGTGTTCGACCCTCACCTGTCTCTGACCACCGATTTAGTCTGACCACTTCTTGTACTTCTCTGCCCTCTGGACCTGAGCCTTGCCTGTGTTGTGACTACGAACTTGGAAAGTCTCTCAACAATAAACACCATTTGCCAACTTGCGCCTGCACACGGCTTCCTACCAACAGCGTCACACAAAAACTGAGCATAATGTGCTGTTTTTGGAACTTTATGTAATTGAGAATTTGCAACAGTTCAGTCACAGTCTTGCTGAATTTCTGCAAAATGGACAGAAAATATAACATTAAAATATGCAAAGCACATCAAAATATTCTAAGGCTGCATTTATCATAAAATGTTTATCTACTATTCACAGTTTTACTATGTACTATTTTCATGTGTTTATTTATTGATTTATTTATTTGTTTGCTTTTATGCATTTATTTTTATTTATTTATTATGTTTTTTAGGTAGATAATATTTACATGAAGGACTGAATATGTATGTCATGAACAGTTATATAGAACATACATGGGGTGGACACAGTTTTACCGTACTTTTCCATTCTGGAGAAAAATTTAATACAAAAATAAATTTTGAAAAAGGAGTGGACAAGAAGTGAAAATAAGTGGTTTATGTTATGTTGACTAAGCAAATGAAGTCCTGCATGAAAGTGTTTTTGTGTACATTCATTTTAATATTTCTGTACAGATCCTATCGATCGGCAGTGCGTTGTGTTGAGGAAACGTTTCAGAGGTAAGTGTCACATCCTGAAAAACTCAGATATTTTATCAACTATACTAATACATACTATAATTTTTTTGCATCTGTGCTTTTCATACTGCATAATATTTTTATGTAAAATTTCTATTTCTATAGCAATGTGAAATTTGCCTTTTGGAATTTGTTTTTTATAATATATAAATTTGTTTTCTATCATACAAAAGCTATCATTCTGCTTTTCACTGCTTGTAGTTTTTTTGCAAATATTTTATTTGTCCATCAAGACTTTTTTAACATTACATTTTGGCAGGTGGTACTGAGACTGGTGCAATGTAGAACAGCCTGTAAAGTTATGCATCCAATACTGTCAAAGTGTCACGCCTCCTGCTCTGCCTGCCATTCCGCCCAGCTCCAGAATCGCCGGCTGGTGGTACTACGCAAGCTAACCTTCTTCAAATTAAGAGTGAAAATATGACAGATAATGGCACAAATGAAGAAAATGATGCCAGTTGCCGTAACCCTGCTGCCATTCCCCTTGATACTGTCACTGTACACTAAAAACCTGCAGCGTCTAATAAAGAAGAGGACCCACCTCTATAGGATAGGCAGACATCCTCTAGGATCTAAAGTCATATGGTGATGGCAGTAGTGACCTGTTAACTTCCCACCACGGATGGTTACTTTTACAGAACAAAACATGATAGGAGCCACCATTAATTGTGTAGTAATTTTTTCATATGGTTTTATAATAAAATTATTATGTTATTTTTTCCACAGTTTTGCAACTCTTGGTCACACTATATGCCAGAGAAATATAATCTGCTGCAAATAGCTAGCTGGTTGCAAGTCACATTTCTCAAGCTTTTTTTTAAATCAATTTTGTTCGGGATGCTATTAAAGATTTTTTTCAATAAATTTTTTTTAACAGAAATTTGTCACATTGTTCTATTTTTTTCATTCGATTCAATTCAGTTTGTTTTTATAGTGGCTTCTACGTACTCAGTGACGCAGAGAGCTGAACAGTAGATTAGGATAATGAAACAGAAAATAAGTATATAGTGATGCTATAGATAGAGGTTACATGTTAATGTTACATGTCATGGAGGGTACAAGTGTAAGTGGTAGCGGTTCAAAGAAACTCGAACAGAGCAAGAGGGGGTTAGTATCTTATGACATAATTAAAAACATATTCAAACAGTGAAGACGACATGCCAAAGTGAAGAAGCAGGATTTATCATTACTTATGATGGATAAGAGAGGAGTTTTAAGCAGTGATTTAAAGGCCAACACAGAAAGGAGCATTTCTAACACCATCAGGCAGAACTCTAATCCTAACCGTAACCCATCAGGCAGATCACCAAAGCTTAGGTGCTCTATAGTATCAGCATGTCCTCCTGCTGTAACCTTATTGATCATCGGTGCTTTGAGAGAAGCAGCATTTAATGATCGTAGGCGATGCTGAATCAATACTCCCTCTAAGGGACACAGGAGCAATGGCATCTACAGCCTTATAAGTCACATAAGAGTTTATAACCTACTCTAAACGTATAAGGAAGCCAATGTAAGGTCCTAAGAAGCAGTTATATGGTCGTACTTCCTGGTTCGAGTGAATATTCTAGCAACAGCATCTTTCTGTATTAACTGCAGTCTGGATTTGGTCTGGTCTGGACAGCCTGATAGCAGAACGTTACAGTAATGAATCCAGCTCAAAACATTAACCAGCTTCTCAGCATCCTGTCTACTTAGGAATCACCTTTGTTTAGCTAAATTTCTTAACTGAATGAAGCAAGATCTTGTCAAAGCAGTAACATGAGAGCCAAAAGACATTTTTTACACAGTCAGTACACACTCTGTGAGTGTCAAACACTGAGGTAATTTGGTTACAGGTTGCAGTGCCACTACCCACCACAAGTACTTCAGTTTTACTCACATCAAGGGACAGCAAATTAGTACTCATCCACTGCTGTATATCAGCAAAACAGTAAAGATACAATATACAATGGATCCTTGGACTTAAAAGAAGCATATAACTGAGTATCATCAGCGTATGAATGAAAACTCATTTTGTATTCATGGATAATATCACTCAGTGGCAGCATATAAAGGGAAAACAGTAATGGACCCACAACAGAACCCTGAGGGACACAATGATGGG
Source organism: Arapaima gigas (assembly GCA_900497675.1). Classification (NCBI taxonomy): domain Eukaryota; kingdom Metazoa; phylum Chordata; class Actinopteri; order Osteoglossiformes; family Osteoglossidae; genus Arapaima; species Arapaima gigas. Next base: position 64,307 of record UFQX01001254.1, on the reverse strand, counting down.
CTGTAGATATAAATGAAGGGAGGCAGTCATCAGATTTCTGTACAAACTGTTGACGGTTGGATAGGTAAAAATGGAACCACTTGAGAACAGTGTCTGTGTCACACCCCCGGTCCTGACTCCATTGGTCTTGACTGCTGATCATGTGCACCTGGCTATCGCTAAGTCGTTATAAAAACCTGTCTGTCTGAAGTGGTCTTTGTGAGGTATTGCCATGTTTGTTGTGTGTATACTGAGTGTTACCACTCCTTGTTATTTCAGCTAGTGACCTGTTTCTGTCCCATGACTTAGTCTTGTGTTTACTCCTTGTCTGTTTTGTTGCTTGTTTCGGATTAATTCGTGGTTTGACCCACGCCTGATTGCTGACTACGTTTCTGGATCTACCTCAGTCATTAAACGGGTTTCGACCTTGTAATTCTGCATGCGTCTGCATCCTGTTCGACCCATGACAGAATACCTCGCCACCCTGCAGACGGCAGAATCGGTGGTGCTGGATGCTGTGGCCTCGGATCAAGGACGAATCCTCGAGCGGCATCAACAGTTGTTCCAGAGATTTGCGCAATCCATGAACGACCTCACGCAGCAACAGCATGAACAACAAGAACAAATGGCTCAGCTCAAGGAATGAATGAGCGAACTAATGATGGCGGTAAAGGGGGACCGCAGAATTGGGGACTCTCGGGGTTCTCCAGCAGTCTCCACCCCTCCATCAAAGACCATATTTCCCATGAGTCAACCTGACAAGTTTGATGGCTCTCCTGCAGCATGTAAAGGGTTCCTCCTCTAGTGTTCTCTTTACTTCAACAACCAACCCCCTAACTCTGAATTATTGCAAATTTCGTTTGTGGTTTCCTGTCTGATGAAGAAAGCTCTAGATGTGGCCACATGGCGGTGGCCCATAATCCAGAGGATGTCTTGCAGTCAGTTTGAGCATGAACTCCGTGCTGTATTCGACCACCCTAATGAGGGTAGGAGTACTGATGAAATGCTCTTGAGGCTGTTACAGGGGAACCGTTCCGTCGCCGACTACACACTCGAGTTCCGCACTCTAGCAGCAGGAAGTGGATGGAATGAGCCTGCCTTATTGGTAGTGTTTCGAAACAGTCTAAGGGCTGAGATCCTATCAGAACTGGCCTGTAAGGATGCAGATCTGTCATTGGAGGATCTGATTGCTTTTGCCATCCAACTTGATCACTTGCTGTCCGCGCACCCACAGAGACAGATGCAGAAGACCCCTGGGGTGGCAATCCCAAGCATACCCCCCCCTCCCTTCACTGCTGCCAAGAGGCTGGAATGGGCACCGGAACACCAGAACCCATGGAGTGTGACTCTACCCATCTGTCTCATGAAGAGACGCTACATAGGCTACACAGTGGACATTGTCTGCATTGTGGTGAGGCCGGTGACGTCCTATGAACCTGCAGTCGCTGATCAAGGGCACGACACGAGGAACAGCGCAAGGATGCCATTCGCCGCGTTAGCTCGGTGAGCCTATCCAAGAAAGGAGTAGGAGGGGCCTCCAAATCCTGTACTACACAAGTCACTTCTTTCTGTCCTGAACCTGTCTCGGTCACAGCTCTAGTGGACTCCGCTGCTGAGGGGAACTTTATTCATGCCCAACTGGCATGACAGATGGGTCTCAGCACTGAGAACCTCCAGGAACCAAAGAGACTCTCTGCCCTGGATGGAGGACCCATTGGTAAGGGCCTTGTATTCACTCTCACCGACCCAATGAGGATGGATTCCAGTGCAGGGCAAACAGAACAGATATCCTTTCTTGTTGTGGATGAAGTAGACTATTTGGTGGTACTGGGTCTACCATGGCTGCAGAAGCATGACCCTCACATCACCTGGTCTACTTTAAATATTACTTTTCAGTCCGCCTATTGTTCCCAGAACTGTCAAGGCACTCCAGTTTTGGTACACTCTACTAGGACAGAGAGTCCCTACTCTAGTCCTGTAACTCTGCCTCCCGAATGTGCTGATCAGAGGAAGGTGCCTAATGAGCAGAACAACACCAACCCATCCCCTCACGATTGCACAGACAAGCACCAGTGGGAGATTCCTGTTGGTCACCTGGGGCTGGTGTCTGACTCTCACCAGCCCCATCCCAAGAAGTTGGTTCCTTAGCCAAGGAGGCGTAGAAGGGGCATCCAAAGAAGTGCCCCAGACATGGGGGCACTCACTGCCCATGGGGCATGGGCATGCCTACATGGGCCTCAATGTCAGACACCCAGGCATGTGGAAAACACTTCACCTTAACGTTAAGTTAACTTATTAATAATAAACAGATAACTGATTTACGTGCCTCTGAAGAGTAACATTCAAAATAATCGTCTCCAAGAATAAGCACTTTATTGTTAATATTATTACTAATGTCCTCAGCTGAACTGCTGTTCACATGAACTGCCAAGAGCCAAATATCTATTCTGAGTGTGAATAAGAGAACCCAGAGCCTTTTCAATTGACACTTAAATAAAAGCCAGTTTTACATGAACTCCAGAGCCATCCTCTTTAAATACTGAACCTTATAAAAAAGCAGGAGTGGGCAAGGACAGTAAAATTAGATTGTACATTACTGAAAAATACACTTTCCTGTGAGAAAACAAAGAAAAAATATAAAATACAATTTAAGTCACACTAGCCATCATAATGTACATGTCTGTGGCTGTTTAGCCGTCCATAAAAAGCAACACACTCTCATACAACAGTGAATGTGTCACGCGCCCTGCTCTGCCCGTCGTTCCGCCCAGCTCACAATCGCTAGCACCTGCTCCTTGTTTCCCCAAACAAGGTATAAAACCTGTGTAGCCCAACATGCCCGTGTGAAGTATTGCCCATGTTACTACTGAGCGTACCGAGCATCTCTCCCGTTAGCCTTTCCGGTATTCGACCCTCGCCTGTCCCAGACCTTCGATCTAGCCTGACCACTTCTTGTACTCCATTGACTTCTGGATCTGACCCTTGCCTGTGTGTTGACCATGATTCTGGAACTTCTCTTGACAATAAACCTCCTTTGCTAACTCGTGCCTGCACACGTCTGCTTCCTGCCAACGGTGTCACAGAATACTTTGCCAACTAGCAGACAGCAGGTATAGAGTGCTCAAACCCCTGGACTCCCGACATGGCGGAACAACTGAATCAGCATGAACATCTGGCGGAGGAGATCACGCAAGCGTTTTCAGCCCTCATTACCCAGCACCAAAAGTGGCTGACACAGGTGATTGAAGACCTAAAAAAGGTGATATCTGACCCGAAACAATACTCACTTGAAGACCACGAATGTTCCCAGGAAAGTCTCCATTCGCCAAAATCAACTGAAGCTTCTGATCCGACCCCTGCTGTGATTCCCCATCTGACCATATGTATTAATATACATTTTCAATATATAAAAATACCGTAAAAAACAATGCATCACCGAATCTCTAAAAACATGAAAAAAATTTACAAAATGTCCATTACAAAGTTAAAATACACAGTATTTATTTGAAAGTCTGTAAATATTCAAAACAAATCAATTACAATTTATATACAGCTTGTGCAAAAGTTTGGTCACTTGTTTTTTCACTCCAGCTCTTCCTTCCTCCGTCCGAATTGGCTGCATGCAAGAGACTACTTTTACAGATGTCAGAAGATATTGTCCGGGCTTTAAAGAACTTTATTGTATGGAGAAGGAGGATTTTGAGGCCCTCGATTCAGTGCCACTTTGTCATAAACGGTCTGGGGCTGTGAGAAAACAAGCAAAAAATTAACCAATGCAGTAAAAATAATACATGGCAAGAAAACAGATCAAACAAAATCACTGCAATCACTGTCCAAAATGGTGAAGTGTATCTCAATAGTGACATATTTGACCATCCAGCCACTGAGGTGGAAACTGACTCCAAGCTGTACCATCTGAGGCAGGAGAACCAGTTCATGAGCCACTATGTGGCAGAGTTCTGGACCTAGGCAACCAAGACAATGTGGAGACCTGCCACACTCCAGACTGCATTCTAAAAGGGGCAGTCCAACCCCCTCTAGGGCGAGCTAGTCAGGCGGAAGATCCCCAAGGACCTGGAATGGCTGGTCCTGCTTATCCTGCATCTGGACCAGTGCCTGGCAACCTGTCCTAACCCTGCCCCTGTTGTTCACATATCCCTGGAGGAACACCACAAGGAAATCTATTTTTTTGTTCCCACCACCACCACCCCTCTCTTCTTAGCCTACTCCTGTCTCACCTGATATGACCCTCACATCTCCTGGTCAACCAGCTGTGTACTGTAGTGGGGTCCCAGGTGCCAGTGGGTATATGCCTCCATACCCAGGGAGTCCAGAGCACCTGAACCCATAAATCTTAAGGCCATTGCACCTGAGTACCAAAACTTGGTGGAGGTTTTCAGGCCTTCAAAAAGGCCACTCAACTGCCGCCTCACTGACCACATGACCATATACCAGGTGCCGCGATCCCTCAAGGAGAACAGGGTGACAGAGGCCTTCCTTAATGGCTTCATCTGGGTCTCTACTTCTCATGCTGCCATTGAGTTCATCTCTGTATCCAAGAAGGACGGAGGACCCTGCATAGACTATCATAGACTACTTGAAGATGGAAGAGAACCAAGTCCGGCATTTCTGGGACGGGCTAAAATAGTTGGTCGCCCACCAACTGTACTGTAAGTTGGAGAAATGCCATCACCTCAACCAACCTATGCTAGCTTTCTTTGCTCTCATGTGTCAATATTGTCTTTGTGACTTGTGTGATTTCTAAGGCCAATTTATGGTAGAAACTGCTCACGCTGTCAGCCATGTTTGTAGATCAAACTGTGTGCTTTGGCCTCCCTGGTTACTTTCCCTCCGTGACTGGATTGCAAAACAACACTACAAGCCTAACAAGGCTTAATTTAGAACTTTGATTTGAGCTGCAAACATCATTGAGGTGCAACAGTTACTTTAAGTTGACTGACTCTTTTAGCACCTCTTATAAGTGAGATTGTGTTAATACTTTGATGTACAGTCATACCTTGGTCCTCTTATTTGCAACATGTGTGTTCACCTCCACCACAGTTTCATACAGGGACACAGGGTTATTCAGGCTCTGAGACCTAGACTATAATACAGGGAACAGAAAAATGAACACAGTAAAACACAGACTGTGCTGGAAGTGATGTAACATCTAAATTTTCCAGTGTAGCTGTAAGACTATAAAAAATTTAATTCACTTAAAGGAATCTGTTCATTTAGTAGATGTAAAGATACATATGCTGCATTTAAATGGCTTGATAGTTGGGAAAAAATGTCACGATAATAATATTACTACTAAATATGCCATTTATCTCACTCTGCTTACTACACTTGTTCAAGTGATTTTATTTTTCTTGCTGGATAAAAATGATATTGAGTTCAGTACTGAAATACTAAGGTAGCAATTCTTGTAAAACGTATTTCCTACCCTCTTTTAAAAGCTGTGGAAAACTCAGTCAGTTCCTATTACATAATAATAGTAATAACTTACGTTGTCTCTCATGCTGCTTTTGTTGACCACAGCATATGTTGTCATCTCTTCCTGGGTGGGCTCCACTGCTGCCAGTGACATGTATCAGTCATCCGCAGACATCACTTACCATAACTATTAATAACCTCAGTGTTTATTAAAATCATGTCCATAGAATAAAATGTTTATAAATTATGGAAGTATGCATTTCATAGACTGTATTCAACCAGCTGAACCCTACCAGAAGCTTAGAATGTTTTCTTTTATATTAATTCTGTATCACTGATCAGTCATAATACACATCTTTATGTGACACTATTATAATATTTTTTTCCTCTACACGTCCCTGTCATACACTACACATATAATGATTTTAGTTATTTTCATGGTCACATTAAAAAATAACATTTTGTTCAATTTAGTTGTAACGTATAGTAGTGTAAATATGATGACTTTAACGTCATTTTATATTGCATTACATGCTGTAATTTTCTGAAACAGAAATTTAGAGTATTTTAGGGTATGTGCAGTAAAAGTTTAGCAGTCAGGTGAGAAACAAACCTGCATGTTTTCTTCTGCAGCAACAAACCAGCAAACCGATGATGAAGATAAGCAGAATAGCAGCTCCTGTTCCCGCAATGTACAGGATCAAATTCCAGCCTGTAGATAAATGGGAGTTTTTTAAAGTTAAACCAGGACTTATATTACAATACTGTGGTTAAGATGTAAAAAATTGTTCCTGCTACTTTATTGTTGTGTTTGAAACCAAAAGCCCAAAGAGGCAGAAGCATAGCAAGGGGGTTGGGAGGTGTTTCCTTACAATGTTAAAGTAAAAAATGCCTCCGCCCCAACATTTACGTATAACTCTTATTGCTAATATATTTAAGTCCTATATTAATAAATATTGCAGCACTTTAAGCAGATGTACAAAATAAATGGAAATAGAAGAATTTCTTTCTGTTCAGTTAATTGATCTCAGTTAGATCTCACCTAAGTCTAGAAAAACATTTTCTCATTTTTTGCATGCTGTTGCAATGGACACCAAACTTAGATGACTAGCAGAATAGAGTCAGTCTTAGAATAGAGCCCAATGAAAGGTAGGTCAGGCAGATGTGGTAAAATACACCATAGCTGAAAAACTGAGCTGCTGAATGTTACAATACTCCTGGCATGTGTTGCACCTTCACCTTTAACTGTACACATTAAAACAATAAATGTTTCAGTGGATGAAATGAAAATAAGGTGTCGATTTCCCCCATGTTAATACAGAACATAGCACCTCGGTACACTTTGGTATTACTGGCCTTTACAATTGAACTCATAAAACATTTCAGCACTTAATGCATCCGATATTCTGACATCACTTTGAAGCTGAATTAACTGTGTCGTGGAGAGAAGAGCGTTTTCCCATTTTACCAGCTATGGGCAACTTATAACACAGGTCTGTGGGTGTAAACTGTACATACAGTAATTCCTTGATATAGAAATCACTGAAAAGTCATGGAAAAAACACATCAGATACTGAATTTTTCAGATACCAAGTACTTGTTCTCCATTATTATAAATGGGAGGAGATAAAAAAGTAATGTCCTCCCAGCCATCGGAACACACCTGTATAACCATGAAGCCATGACTCCAGCAGGATAAACACCTTAAACAGCAGTTACCTCAGTAGAAAGGACTGAATGTGGCCATGAATGTGGTGTTTACACCGCGGCGCAGTGTGTCCAGTACAGCACATTTCATGTTACTCACTGCGTTGCACAGGAGGCGAGAGTGTGCATGCATGTGGTTGGCAGCACCACTTCAGTTCTATGACATGTTGAATGAAGGGAATAAAAACGTGTGTAAAAGTCACCCGCCGTCCACCTCTTTGATTCACAAAACCGCCATTTTAATAGAAGGGGTTATTTTTAAAGAAATTAAATGTGCAGTAAATGTAACGTGGTGGAAACATGTTGAGATAAAGCAAAACATGAAAGCAGCTAAAAACACCCATGCAGCAGCATCTGGCTTTGAAAAAAATCCAAACACAATAGAGTTTATCAGAATATGCACAGTTAACAAACTGTAAACAACTGTACAATGCTAAGTTGTAGACTGCCTTTAGATTTTTTTATTCCAGATAAGCTTCAGATAAAAATTCATTATAGCGAAGGTTTCCAATCAGATATGTATTTGTTTTCAAGAGCCGTTACACCTAAAACTGGTATATAGAGAGTTTGTACACTGATAAATTGCTGTATTACTGATATAATTCAGTTATTATTAAAGAACTCAGAGTTTAAGCAGGATATAGAATGAATCACAAATGGACTCAAACAATACAATGCAGTCAGTGGCAATTTTTACAGTTTGTTTTTTTGTTTCAGGCAATCAGAAGTAATGGACAACAGTGCCAATGTGTTTGTGTATTACTGTTATCTGGTCTGCAGTTACCTGTTGAGCTACATCTCATTTATTTGTACCTGGATTAGTGGGGTCACATCTCACTGTGTGTGTTGTGTTCTTCTCACTGACAGCATTAGCAGCAGTACAGGTGATGTTCACATCCCCCTCTTGTTGGGAGAGAGAGAAGTGCAGCTGTCTGCTCCTCACGGTCTGGTCCCCCTTCCTCCAGGTGTAGGAGACACTTTGGTCACCTGATGAGCTGCACATCACACTCACCTCACAGGTGAGCTTCTCTGGCACCCAGGTGATGTTTGGTTGGATTGTTACTGATCTTATGGGTTCTGTACATAGAAAAGTGAATTAATCTCTATATCTGTAAAGCTCAGTTTCTGTCTGTTTGTCTTGTTTTGTTCTTTATGCACAGTTTGTTTCAAGCCACAGACCTGAAATTTTTCACACTGGTATTTCTCACACTAAGTTATGTTTTTTATTTAAGTCCCACTNTATGCACAGTTTGTTTCAAGCCACACACCTGAAATTTTTCACACTGGTATTTCTCACACTAAGTTATGTTTTTGATTAATGTCCCACCGTGTCACTATTTGTGGCATTTGCTTATCTGACAGCACTTATGTACTAAATACAAACCAATTTTAATGGTAAAACAGTTTGGTGATATATAATGTTGTTACTTTTTACCTCGACACCACTACACTAACTCAGGGAATATTATGATAAGTAGTATGATGTGCAGGATGAATTTACTGTGACCAGTTCAAAGAGAATGTGAGTTTATTAGCATCATCAATGGAACATTTTCAGTGAAAAAGAAGAGGAAAAACAAAAAAACCCTTTAACTGAATCAAATGTAAACAAGTATGATCATAATGTTAGAAGCAGAACCAGTCAAAAGTTTGAGTACACCCAGACAGCTCATGTGACACATGTATGAGAGGAACGGTGCCGAGTGAGAGCAAAGTAATCCATGTATGTCCTACAGAAGAGTTAGGAAGACGTGGAACCTCAGTTTCTGATGAAAACCTTAACTTATTACTTAGTGAAAAAATTCAAGTGTGCAGGAAGTGTGCTCAAACTTTTGACCGCTTTTCCATATCATTATTATTTCATATATTTACAGTTGCTTAGCATATTTTTTTAACCTGCAACTTACAAAGTTAACATTCTTACTATGGACATTTCCAGTCTCCATAAGTATGTAAAATATTTGTAATTCTTACCATAAACACGCAGGTAGACGGTGTGTGTGGGAATCTGTCCATCACCCTTTAACCCTGTACGCCGATACACCCCACTGTCCTGCAGTGTCAGATCTCTCACTGTCACACTGAAATCTGAGCTCAGCTCCAGTCGCCCTCTGAATGGGGCACGAATATCCGCATCTGCTGTGCAGTTTAAACAGGTCACAACATCACTGTCTTTAAAAATCCACTGTAGTAAAGAAAACTGATCCAGTCTCACGTTCCCCAGGGCTGAAGGCAGCACCACAGATCCTCCTACAGTCCCGTTTACTGTCACACCAGCAGCACCACAAACACCTGCAACACACAAATAAACTCCATTATACTTTGAGCAGTAAAAAACATTGAAATTTAATATCAGATTAGTAGCTTTATTGTATCAGTATAACCTTTTTACTAAAAATAAAAACCTTTCCATCTTTAAGCTGCAGTCGCTCTAATCTTAGGTTGGCTTAAAAGTCTCTGCTACCACTAAAGCATCTCTTCACTCACATCTTCAATAGACACCGTACCAAAAAATGTTTTATGATGTGTTCAGCAATGTTTGATATACACACACTCTCACATCATTGGTTCTTTCAATGCTCTCTTGCCAAACACATTAGAGATGTACTTATACCTGGAGTTAATAAACCTCCTGCGATGGGAAAGCAATGGAGAAATCGGGGCAAAAAATGGGCCAAAGTAAAAATTACAAGAAATGTAGTGGTCAGTAAATGAGCCAAAATGAAATAAATAGATCAAACATCTTAGTATGGAATAGCTTTTCCTTTAGATTTCCTCAAACAGTAAAGCCTTGTGGGTAACCTTGTAGACAGCTTTGTACAGAAAGAAGAGTTAATATTGTTCCACTCAGATCTGATGGCTTCAAACTGTGGATCATGGTGGAAAAACATTTCCCAGCCAGTTCCTATTTAATGTGAGACCAAATATTCCCTAAAAGGTTTAAATCTGGACCCTGACCAGGCTGAAACATAAGAATAATGGACTGGTTCTCAAGCCACTTCTTCATGGACAGCAGCATTGTTGTGAGTCTGGTTTTGAAACCAGTTTACTATCATTCTGGAGGTTGAAATCTCCCCTTTGTGAAACATTCTCAGGGCTTTCTTATTTTTTAATGTGAGGAAAATCGGATGCAAATTATTTTTTTTCTGTCATAAATCTCAGACAGTGGTCATCCCTACATGAGGAGGCTTTGTGCCCTCTAGATCCTATACTTCTTATATCACCTATTGTTTCAGAACGTTGACCGAGTCTCTTTATAGCTAATAGAGGAATAGGGAATTTCTGCGCCTTTAGGGTTTTATGAATTTCAGTATAGCTACAACTGGCCTGATGGAGACCAGCTATATGATTCCTGACAGAAACCCTACCCAACAACCCTGGTATTCTGGTTTTTTAGTGTAGTTTTTCTCAGTCCTTCTCCTTATCACTCTCAGCACTACACGCTGTAGGTCTCCCTGCTCCATCCCACAATTCCATTTATTAGCTCCTTATGAAGTCTTTGAGGAACTTAGGTCTGGTTGATCACTAAATAAAAACTTTTCTTTTTAGATTGTAAAGACTTTGCATCAAATACTGCAATCATTAAGATTTGGCTTTTGTGTATAAACAGAATTTTCCTGCTTCTGGCTCTTTTCATGATGAATCACAAACATTTACTAGCAAATGATGGCACAGAGGCTCCCCAGAAGGTATAGTAGGTGTTTTAATGTGAAAGATGTCCTAACAATACCCAACCTGCATTGGTCAAGAGTAAATTCATGGAAAAAGCTCTTTTTTACTTCAGAGTGTAGAACAGTGCATAACAGTTTCTGACATGGTCACTCAATGTGAGTATAAAGGACACAGGTGCAGCCCAGCATTGTGTACATTATTGTACCTTCACTGGCAAAACAGTGAGCTGAACACAAGGTTAGTGTGGATACACAGCAGATTAAATCTCTTCAGTAACCTGTCAGTGTTCTGTTTACAGAATAAGAGTCCCAATAGCAGCAACTAACTTGTAACCTGCATTGCAGGACAACATTCTGTCTCTCAAAGTCAAGGAGAAGATTGTTGACTACAGAAGCACTCCAACTGCTCACACACCTCTGTGTCTGTGGCTCAACAGTGGAGCTGGTGAACAGTTTCATGATTCTGGGAGTAAACATCACCAAGGGCCCCCCCTGGACCTGCAACACAATTGATGTGGTGAAAAAGGCACAACAGCATCTCTGACTGAAAAGAGCTGGGCTTCTACCCCCCCATCCTCACGAGTCTCTACAGATGTACTACAGAGAGCATCCTGATCTCCTGCATCTTGAGCAGGTGTGGGAATTGCACTACCTTTGACTGGCAAGATCTGCAGGGGGTAGTGAAGATGCCCAGTTCATCACTAGGATCCCACTACCCGCCATCCAGACCAGATACGTCAAGCGGTGCATCAGCAGAGCTCACAACCTCACCACACACCTCTGCCTCCATCTCCTTCCTCTCTTTTAACCCTTGCCATGTGAAAGACACTATCGCAGCTTCGAGGCCAACTCCACCAGGCCTGAGAACAGCTTCCTACCACAGGCTGCCAACCTGTTGAATTCTGTTATCTCAGGTATGATCACCACCACAACCAGTGACCACTTCCTCTGCCTGTACTACTCCGTACGTTTGTCATGCTCATGCGTAAGTGTGTGTGTACATATATGTATAATTTATTGCCCATTTTGTGTGTTCATTTTGTATTTATTTTCTATTTATTTATCTATTTGTACTTATTTATACTGCTGCTGCACTACTTTTTAAATTTTTGTCATTTTCTTGAGCTGTTTCTTCTCATCTGCACGTCTGACGATCTTCATTTTGTGCTCCCTTGCATACCTGTTGTATCAGGGCACTGGCCCACAACAATATACAATTCTTCATTCTTAACTAATGTAAGACTTTTGCTAGCAAACAACGATCCTAACAACAAAATACTTCCTTTCTTTCATTCCATCCACCCCTTCCATTCTCTGTTTGACCATGAAATGATCAATTTCATACAGTAGGCTCTGCCCAAGGTCATTCCATTCACCTTTTAAGCTAAATATCCATTATTCATTTAAAGTAGAGCCATCCTTTTATTTACACACAAACGTGTTTCTGCTAAAACACAATTTCATTTTTAATACCGTCATTCGATTTATGCCCCGATCTGCTCAAGACAATATGCTGAAAAATTGGCCAAAAAAGGAGGGAAAAAATTGCACAGTGATATCTGTTTAGTGCCACTGTAAACATATGAATAGAATCATAAATAGTGCTGTTTTGCATGCATGATGCACATTTATAAATTAATATGCTACTTCAGTGAAGACAGGAAGGACATAAATTATTACTGATCCCATGATGTGTTTTTTCTTATTTATAGAAGATTTTTTCAGTGTTCTACTGACGCTTAGGGAAATTTTTTGGGGAGGTTTTGGGTTGGGCTGCAATGGATTAAAATTTAGCCCATAAGAAGTAATGGAAGTAGCTCTCACGCATTGTGCATTACGCATTTTCACACAGCACAGCCCTTTCAGGAAGCTATCAAACCGCGTAAATTGAGGTATGACTGTACAACACAATAGCAATTCAGTTGTATAACACAATATTCCTCATTTCTTCCGCTCATCATGTATGTATTTTTACCATTCATTTTGAAATGGACTCTTCCAATCATTATCCATAGGACTACGACTCCCATAATTCTGTTCTGCTTCCATTTTACTCAAGATAAGAGTTTCACTTATATTTATATAAGTGAGTATATATCACACAATAGCATCACCTTGACACACTGTCCACATTATGGCAAATCTGGAATTTTCTACATTTGTGGAGCAACTGCCCCATCACATTCAACTGATATTCAAGAAAGCGAAAAGCCACAAAATTAAATGCTGTTTTATCTTCTGTACAGTACAAAGATATTCCGAAAAGCAGAATGAAATTAAATGAATGCAAATATAATGCCGTGCATGTTTACAGATAACATTTACGGCTGTGTACCTTGTTGTGTGGATGCGTACATATTTGTAATTATGTGAGTATATTATACCTCATATTGTAAGTTATTGTAAACTAAAAACAATATTAACAATAAGAAGGAGTGGGATATTTTCCCAGTCAGCAAGGCAGATTTATCCCTCCCGGTATTTGAGCACTGGGACCGCACAGTGGTACAGCAAGTGGCGCACAGCACCTGCACTGTTCAGGCGTGGGTTTCAGTGCAACTCAGCCTGTGTAGAGTTTCCATGTTCTCCCCGTGTCAGTGTGGGCTTTTTCCATTCCCCCCACAGTCCAAATTTATGTTTGCCTGTAGTGTGTGACTGTGTACGGCCACCCTGTGATGGACTGGTGTCCCAGCCCAGTTGTTGTTATGTAGTCTGGTGTCCAGCGCCTTTTACCAAGACAAGCAGTTCAGGGTGATGGAGGGGTGGAGTTTCATATATTAAATACACTGAAAATGACAATTTTTATATACAATTAATAACATAACTGAGTGACAGTAACAATAAGAACCAGCAATCATTCTTCCCCCACCATTAAGAGGTGATACTTGTAAAACAAACTCAAAAATTGAAGACAGTTACTCTCAGTGTCAATAGCAAACTATTTGTTTTCCTCAGCCCAACAGCTGACAGCCAGCTGTGATAAAACACCGTGCACTCTTACTGAAATGGACAAGGTTATTTCACAAACTACCTTCATTTGTCCCGAGACAACATAACAGCTATGTAGCTGCTCATATTCAGCACACAGCATCACAAGAGGCACATCCACCACTGCCACCAACACCAAGACCTCATTGTTGCTTGAATGACCCTCATGAAGATGATCCATTGTTGGCCAAACTCCTACGTGCTGTATAGATGTTTGAGTGACTAAGAGGAGTTTACTGTGGTGTATCTAACATTGTAAATCCCCTTGAATGGCGGTGTCAGATAAATACTAAAAATAATCATTGCATATCACTTTGGAGAAAAGAACCTGCTAACTGCAACTATCCTCGAGCAGAATTCAGCTTCACAAGGAGTTCCGTCTAATATCCGTACTTCAGCTTAAGAGGACTGAGTTCGGAGAAAGCTGAACCTCCTAAGCAGTGCAAGACGTTCATTTTTGTAGTCATTCACCCAACGGGTGCTTTTCTCCACTGCAGCATACTAAATATAGTGCTTATCTCACACTTGTATGCTGTAAAGATTAATGTGACGTACAGACCATGTCCAGTTGCAGGTGTCAACCTATTCGGTGTGCGCGAGTTCATTGGCATTTTTACACACATTTTGCATTTCTTTCATCTTCAATGTTCTGTTTGGTTTTGCATAAAAAGTCGAAGTAACATATAAACACTGAGTGTCACATTTTTAATTGTATGTAACCTAATAGCTATGGAAGAGGTGAAGAAGTACAGAGTTGCAGAGTTATTCATGAAGAAATAAACTGCTTTGTGTTATGCAACTAGCGTTAACTACTAAAGCAACTGTGTGGTATTTTGCGATACTTTAATATAAATTACTTTTCAAGGGAACTAAAAACTTCTACAATTGAAGCTGGTGATTTTTACTGTCTTCAAGTTATGAGAAGTGGCAGTGTAAAGGCTTTCTCCAGAACATCTTAGGTCATCATCTTGGGAACGGTAATTTCTGGCATTGCTCAGCTAGTGCACAAAATCCAAATTCAGTTCCTGACAACACAAAGAAATGCTTTGTAAGTGAAAGGGGGAGTGTTAAACCTAGTCCTAAGACTAGAACAGGGGTAAAATGCAGATACTTGCATGCAAAAAATGCAAAGTGTTTTTCATGGTTATTCATGTGTCGGAGAAGTTCCTAAAAGGTGACCAAATAATCCGGAATTCTTTCTAAATATTGCGCAGTTTGAATTTTAACTTTTCTATTGGGGGAAGTTAGATGCTTGAGTAAACCATATATCTATATATGGAGACCGTAGTGTAAGGTTCTGGGGCACTGGGACCTTCACCAGATACAGTAGATGTTGTGTAGACTACAGCACACACATTTCACCAAGAATAATCGACCTACATTCCACACCTTCAACAAAAGCAGAATTTGGGTTACAGTTTCACAGGAACGCATCAAAAGTTGTCAAACACCTTTCTCAATAGTTGAATGAACGCTGTTCCGATATGTTCCTACATCACGTTGCCAGAATAATATATCTAAGGGAAAGGAATTTCTTTACTTTTGAAACATAGCTGAGACGTCATCAGGAAAATTCGAAAAAGATGGGCACAAGTAAGATAATAAATAAGGTCTACCAAAATATTAAAACTTCACCAAAATAAGTACAAATGACATAAAATGTATAAAGAATATTTATAAATACCATTTTTTTCCGAAACATACAAAATCATGCTTTCAAGGATAACGTACCACATTGTCGTTCCACAAATAATGTTTGTTTTTAGATATAAAATAATGAAAATATATTTAAGGTTTAGTTCCGTTTAGGCGTGCCCTGGTTTCTTGCAGAATTACTATCAGCACATGACATCTTCGTAAAATTTTTGTCGCCAAGCTATGCTTTAAAAATGTTTTAGAATGCGATCCTGGCACAGCGTTTTAAAATATATTTCATACTTACCAAAAATGGCTGCGAACTGAAGTGTTATGATCATAAGCATTATTGCGTGCCTACACGCTTGTTCTGTTGCTCTAAATCTGCTGTGGCAGCTCTGTAGCTGAAAAATAGTGAACAAAAACAAGCCACTTCCCCTGGTTTGGTGGACGTTGACTATGGCTCTATAAATATACCCGACGCAGAAACACGGTCCGTGTGCAAGCATGCTCCACGGATCCTTGGTTCAAATGACTTCGTGTGTTCTAGTTGTGCATTTGCTTACAGTTAGTAAACACGTCAAATGATTATCCTACAGTTTTATGCATATATATAAAGTGTATTTCCCAATTCCTCAATTTTAGATAACACTTGATGTGCATGCAGGTAGTTGAAAGTGAAGAAGGGGACCTAAGGGTGCTCAAGGTGTCTCTGTTTTCCATGAATTTAAGGGCATAGCTGCGAAATTCTTAAAAAGTGGCTTGAGGTCCGTTTGTGACAACAGATTAGTCACATACATGCCAACTTTGGCCTGGAGGTTTTCCTTTATACTGCACATATTTTTGAGCAGTAAAACATGTTCAAATGACATAAGTGAGATAAGAATCTGGTATTAGCCAGTTTTTTATTTGTATATTTTCGGTGCTTGCTCTGGGGTAAGAACGCATTCCTCCACCCCAACACACAAATATATTTCCACACGTTATATATGCCTCATTGCCATGAACGCTGGAGTACGGTAGAGAAAAGTAGAATATGTGTCACAGTCAAATGCTTTTTTACTTTTACCGCTGGCTGTTTCAGTGTGTTTTAGTGTTTTGGATAAGTGAAGGTTTTTATACTAGTGCACCAGCATGTGTATTTGTGTGTCGGTGCTTGCGTGTGAGCAGGTTGTATGATTTAATAGGGCAGCGGCCCACAGGTCTTCACTGCACTGTGCATCTTGCTGTGGCCTTGAACAGGAAGACACTGTAACTGCCAGGAAAACTCACATATGTGTGCATGAGCGGGGGTCTATGTGGCTGAGAAAGACTTAGAGGGCCTCAATAGTCAGTGTTTTTTTTTTTTTTAAACTAACACATATATGAATCACTTGTTGCAGCTTTTTTTCAACCACACCACTGAACAAATCGAGCTGCCTCTGGCAGATACAAATTAAATACATATTAATAGGGATCCGTATAGGAAGCAGAAATCTCCCGCCTGAAAACTGAAGCTCTTTTAATCATTATATAATCTTGGTCAGCCTTGTGTTGTTTGTTTTGTGTCTGTCACACACCCACACACACCCACACACACCCACACACACACACACACACACACACACACACAGAACATCTGTCATTGTGTCATTGGTAAAAAGAGCATATGCCTGTTCATGTGGGGCAGTCACTGCAATAGGGGCTTTTTTGTTGTCTTTTTTTTCTCAGAACAGTCTGGTTTTCCCTTCTTATATAGAAATGTTGCCATCATTTCCTTGAAATGTAATAGAGGAAGCAACACGGTGCCCGGAAGTCGGTGAGCAAAACCAAAAGTGCTTGATAGTCTGGACTTTAGTCTGGCTATTGGTCTGTGAGAAACCTGGCCAAAGAAGGATATGTGATAGAGAAAGTAGTGCTGCTGAAACCCTCATCTCTCTCCAACTTCCAGGCAAAGGCAACTCCCCGGTCAAGTGTATTGCACGGAATTTTCTACCACATTTCTTAGTGAGGTTGAAGAAGACCTGCCCTGACCCTTGCCAGCAGGATTACTGCTTGGGTGTATAAAAAGTAAAAGTGCAAAAGAATGTAAATCAAGACTCACAAAGATTATAGGACTATAATTTCACATCTAAAGAAACAAATGGTTAAATTTCTTTGAATGCAGTGATGTCAGAAACAAGACCACTGTCTTTAACACAGACCTCCTCATGGACACAGTGAGGGCAAATCAAAGGATCAAACCATTAAACCACACTGAAGACCCTCCTAGTGCTGAAGAAAAAGAACATTTAGGTGCTGAAATTTTGCTTGAACTTTGCAAGATACTATGGTAAGTCGAAACCACTTGTAAGTCAAGCTTTAACAAGCTTTGTTCAAAGCAACAATGATTTCAACCATGGTTTTTTGATAGTTAAGCCACTCTCCTTGGAATAGATAAACATACTGAAGAGAAGTTGTTCCCACCATTACCACTACCGTTCACACCTGGCTACCTAAAGTTGGTCTTTATATCACTAAGCAGAGCCATAATGAAAACCAGTGAGTCTGGTGATACGGCTACCACTGAATTGCAGATAAACTACCAATTTTAGCCTGACAGAACGTGGGTTGAAGACAAACGTTGGCTTTTTCCACCCGTACTTATGTCTGAAAGGAAAACATGACAAATGCACAATTTACACCATTTTACATTTTTCTGTTGAGCAGGGGCCCAGATTTTGTGAGAAACTGCAAACACATTCATATACATACAATGGTTAAATGGAAAAAGGTTGCAATATC
This sequence comes from Arapaima gigas, assembly GCA_900497675.1. Taxonomy (NCBI): domain Eukaryota; kingdom Metazoa; phylum Chordata; class Actinopteri; order Osteoglossiformes; family Osteoglossidae; genus Arapaima; species Arapaima gigas. The sequence continues at coordinate 46,128 of UFQX01001254.1, read as the reverse complement.
TCACAGGTATGGTCATGCAACCTTGTCTATTAAGTTCATCAAGGTGCCCAGTCATTCCAGAAATTCTTTGAATTGCCATGGAAAACAAATTAAGGCACAGGTGTTCCAATATGGCACCTCTCCATGGGACTTATGGCCTTACCCAGAAAACAGTTGTGCCATTTGAAGGTTAAAGGTCGCTCTATTGTCATTCTTCACTGATACATGATCACCATGTCCTGGACCATGCATGCAGTACACTCAAGAGACAAACACAGAAAAGACAGAGATAACTTTGAGAATGTCCTCAATGTGTTTGAGCACATCCCAAGTAGCTTCTGTAGAGCCCAAGAGGAATGGGCTCTCAGGCTGACCCTGCTGCTCACTGGTGACACCCTAGTTGCCACTAAAAATCTCTTTGCCATGAATTACAAAGCCCTCGTCTTGGAGAGAGGCCTTGAATCCCAAGGTGCACTGTAGGAAGCTTTAAGAAAAATGTGTTCAATATGATTGGAGTTTTTTGTGATTATTATTCTTTATTGAAATTAAAGAAAATAAATTGCAAAAAAAAGAAGGAAGCTGAGATATTTCCGCTGTGAGGATATAAGAAAGCCCTCTCCTTCATCCCACAACTACTTGAGGCCTGCGCAAACCGTCAAGACTGAGGATACTGTCTAGCTCACCGAGATCATCACCTTGAAACAGTTCACAGCCACCCTCCCAGTGTACGGCTGTGCTGTTAGTATCCAGAGAACACCGACGGGGGCGATTCAGTTAACGGAGAATCACGTGAACCCCTCTACACCATCTCCTTGCACAATAGTGCATAATATTATGTCTTTTGATTTTATGTTCTAAGTTGCATGTGCTGCATAAATGTTTGTGTATGAGGTATGAAGAGTGCGTGAGACTTCTAGTGTTCACTTGAATGTGGTTTAAGAGAATGTGCTGTGTGAAAACTTGTGTTTTATCACAGGAGTTCATATTTGGGGAAGCAGCGTAACTCTAGCAGCTTCTTGTTCGTACTTTTATTGTGCATCTTCATGCTTCCAGAGCAGAGAGTGCTGTACGAACTGAAACCAACTCTTTTGGGAGTGGGTAGAGCGGGGCTTGTCTGTGCTTTATGTTCACGGGGCCTCCGTATCCCCACACGATCATTTCTGGCTGGTTTAAAGCTGTGAGTTCACTTCCTCTGGTTTTTCTGGTGCAGTCTCAGCCACAGACTGTGGACAGAGAGCTTCCCTTTGCAGTAAAGCGTCACTTAAGTGCAAATTCACTGACTACACGTGGGCTTGGAAACTTATGTGTAGTAGCTTTCTTGCCTTGGTTGCAAACTGACTTCACTGGAATCTTTAACTGACCTTGATACATGATTCTTTCAGAGTTGGCAGATCACTGCCAGACATGTCCGCTGAACGCACTGGTCAGAAATTGGTGGTATTGCGTTCCAGACTTAACAATTCTTGTATTTAAATCTCTTGCAGCACAAATTATCTGCAAACCAGCCACAGAAAATCCCTCTTTTACCCTAGTTCCCGTTTCTCCGGCAACCTTACAACCTGAGATGGGTCAGAAAAATAGCGGCTTCCTGTATCAGAACCCTATGCTGCTCAGAAGACAATGCCAGTGTATTTCCCTTAACTTTTGTATGAAGAAACTGAGATTAATTCATTTATTTATGTGTTTGCTTGTTTATTTTAGGAAAACTTTTGCCCAAAGTTACTTAGACTTACTGTCACATAACCACCTTTACAACCATTTACTCATTAAAACTCTGGTGATCACAGAAGTGGACCTGCTACAGAAATAGCTCAAAAATCGGAGCCGTGGCAACCAGGTGTGTGTTGTCTGTAACCCGGCATGGTGAGAGTAGTATCACACTGGATCAGTACAGCAGGGTGCAATAATAAAACCTCAGAAACCAAACAGACTAAAACACGATGACTGTGTTGTTCTTATATTTATCTTCTGCATTCTTTATAAAGGGCACAGTGGTGAAACCAGCATGCAAACTCCACTGCCTCTGTAGGGTGGCAGGTAGCATAGTGGCTACAGCTGTGACCTTGGCTTCTTTCTTCTCTCTTCAAATCAGTTTACTTTTATAGAGTGCTCTTCTCAGACAGTGACACAGAGTGCTGTCATACCATCAAATATACACACCCCGAGCTACTGTACTAAAATACGCCGCCTTATAAAATGGGCTCCCTCAAGTTGAGGGAAGGTACAGTCTTCACAACCAACAATGTGCTGCAGTACTGAACAGAGTGCAGGGTGTCCAGATGGAAATCATGAGATGAAAATATTTGATAGAAGGAAGCTTAATGCATTACTTTAGGAAGTGGTTGTCAGTGTTCTGCTCCTACTGGTCACCATTTTACACATGGATGTACCATTCAGCGCAAGGTATTGAGAAGACCTTTGGGTACTAAAAAGCTGCTCTGAACGCCTTCCCTCTGGTCTGTGAGGAACAACATTGCCGCTCATGCAGTCATCCATCATCTGGCTATTCATTTGGATAAATCTCATCTCCTTCCATCAGCCTCAAGGATCTGCACAGCTGGTCAGCTGCAGCAATGCAGCCAGACCCAACACTGGGCTGGTGACACTGTTGGTAGTGCATTTCACTTGGCAACCCTTGCAGTCACTTTTTCTTTTTTTAATTCGAATTATGATCAGCATTAGGCTACAGCAACATACACAGACAGAGACGCTGTGAGATCTCAGCACATCCATCTACGTGCAGAGAGGGGCTGAGACTCAGATGGTTGCAGGGCGTCACAGGAATGGTTAGACAGCACTGCCTAGTAAGATCCAGAAGGGTATCCAGACACTCCAGAATTGTTTTACTGTGTAGGTCAAGCAGGAGGAGGTTAAATACTTAAATATTTTTAAAAGTATTTTATTTTCTTAAGCATTTTTTCTTAATATTTTTTAGGTTTAAATGCTTAAAGACATCCTCATATTTACAGAGGGTACTTCACAGAGAATAGCCAACATTCCAGGACTTCATCAAAAAGAGTTTAAGGTTGTGGTGTAACAGCAAAACAAAAGGTGAGAGATTAAATTTATACTAGAGGTCCTTTGAAAGGGTTCATGAATTTCCTTCCAGTAAGGTTATATCTTGTCACAGCCACAGAACAGGTGCAGGTGCCAAGTGCCAGGAGCCACTTTGCACTGAAAACACAGCTGAGATGTTGCTGGAAACATCCTATGAAGACTCGCTGGGGAAGGTAGATCTGTGGATGAAGTAGAAGTTTTGCTGCTGGATGTCTAGGGAGGTGCTGCTGGGAAAACTTGTGTACATATAGCTGCTCATTCATGACCACCGCAAAACACGTTGAGGTCGTGTTCCAATATTTCCTTCAAAGCATCACAGGAGTTGTTGCCAACTCATAAAAAAATGGAATTAAATGCAGAAATTGAGCCTTTTGAGCTGTTGACTGAAATGAGCTTCTCTGCTTCAGCTAGTTGTGCCAGAAGTCTGTGTATAATAAAATGACCCAGTTGTAGATGTTTGAGGAGGTCTGTACTGGGGATGCCAAATGTCATTCTTAAATGTTCAAAGCTTCTTGGTGTTTAGTCTGAAAATAAATGTGACAAGTCCAAGTAACCTTTAGCCAGCCATTTCCACCAACCAATTTGACTAATCTCTGTGGTAAGTTCTGGGTTGAGAACAAAAGGACACCAGAGAGAAGGACTAAGAGAATCTCCAGGTGCTTCTTAATGCCTCTCCCAGTTAGGAGAGTGCTGAATTTGACAAAGTTCTCAGAGAGGCAGGGACCTTGACAGTCTTGAGTAACATGAGCCTGACTCCATACCCACCACTGAAGAATCTGGTCTGAGATGGAAACAGTTACACTTCTGTTTGATCTCTATGGACCAATAGTAGTGTCTTGAATTTACGGCCGTTTCTCCTTAAACTTCAGCTAAACTACATGTAGCTTAGCTCTCATCAACCACTTGTATGTGTCACTGTATGTTTTCCATGCTTGTGTGTGTGTGTGTGTGTGTGTGTATACGTGCATGTGTACTTGTCCATTTTGAATTCATTTATTTTCCATTTATTTATTTATCTATACTGCACGTTTTACCCCCTTTCCCTTAATTTATCTATATTGTCTTATTATTATATATATATATATATTAATGTTTATATCATCTATATATGTTTTTTCTTATAATTGTTTAAATTTTTTTGCCATTCCCTTGACTTCTTGCCCCTCTTTGGAGAACCATGGACTCGAGGGTCTTCATTTGTTGCTCCTCTGCACCCTAAGGGTGTTTCACAGTAAACCATTGTTGATTCTTGATGTCTGCAGAACAGGTTGAGGATAAACAGTGGCATCTAGTGGCACTTAGCCGATTCCCAAGTGACACAGTGATAAGATTTGACTTTAAACTGCAAATGTCCATTAAAGCACATGTTCAGAGGACACACGTCCCACATTTGAGAAATGGCCGGACTTGTTTCGTTCTGAACTCCGGTTAAACTGTGAACTGGAGTTAAGCTAATGGCAGAACAACACAACCTATATGTCCGTGTCATTATTGACGTGTTACTTCGGACTCATACTTTCATAAACGCACCCGAGTGGGTCAAAACACCTGTCTTTACGAATATAAACACGAGAAAAATGAAGCTACCTCACACTCCCCCACTTGAGTTTTTAGTTTTTTTTCAAATTTGGAAACACAGGACATTTTCTACTCTAAGAAAAATTTTAGCAATTACAACCGTGAAAAAAATGCTGTTAAAAATAACAAATGAACTGGGAAATGTCGATAAAGCTTAAGGACTTGATCTTGCACTGGAACAAGCAACAAGAACGCCGACTGCGATCGAGGAAGACAGACTGTTTTCAGCATTGACGTTCTTGCGCCATTTTGTTTGTGTTCTTTATGACAGGAAACCACCGCCACACACACGCACACGCACGCACGCACGCATGCACACACACATCTTCAATGTCAGCTACAACGTTGTACTCCCAGAAGTTCTACTCTTCTGCCCCTGTCTCTTTATTTGTTTCTGGTTAAACCATGTTGGGTTGAGTCACTATGAAAGTGGCTTAAAAGTTTGAGCACACATACTTCCCACCCTAACACACACACACACACACACACACACACATATTAGTGTAAAAAGGGTAATAAAGTTTGGTGACGCTGTAAATTTTGTTATGTGTTTTGAACCACGGTGTCTCTGTCTGACTCTGATGTGACTGCTTCCCACATGACTTCTGATTGGCTGGTTTTTTACGTGTTTCCTCATGTCTTCAGCTACTGTCCACGATGAATCAAGAAACATTTATATTCTTCACATTGTTAATACTTCCACGTGGTAAGCCATTTTCTACTAATACTTCTGTAATACTTTTTGTTTAATTCCTGTTCTGTTTTGAGCAGAGCGCAACAAAGGTGCATCAGGTTTCATTGCTTGGAAATCCCCTTTACCTCAACGTCTCCTGATGCTCGGTGGAGCAAAAGTGTCTTAAAACATTTCAGGGCGTGTGTAAAAAAACTACTTATTGCGCAATGTTTAAGTTTCAGCAGAAGTTCGCCTGACTTTTCTGTACCCACACTTCCTCAAACTGAATTTATCTCACATTTCCAGAGAGCTGGGGCATTTCAGAGTTGTTAGGTGGACAGCTAACACGTGCTGCTCTCGGCCACATCTCTGCCATTTCTGAGTCCACCCGTGTCACGCAGAAGGATTTTATCACTGCCAAATTATGAATTTATAAATCCTTTGTTTATGGGAATTTGCATTCAGGAGTGAATGAAAATTTTACATTTGCACTTATTTATTTGATACATTTCTCATAAAGCAACTTAAGATTCTGGGTAAACAGAAACACATAAGACAGGAGACTTAGAAATGGGAAATGAGTTTTTAATATAGTCTCATATCAAATATAGTCCCCGGAAACTACCTCAGTCACATGCAAAACTTTATACCTAAAATAAGTAGCTTTCAAGGCATGATCTGCAGTGAGCTTTTTGAGCTTCTTTTCCACTTTACAAAATGGATTTTTTTTCTTTGGTAAAGTCATGCATTTCACAAAATATTTGTTATTTTGCATTAAGTGGTAATGAAACATTTTCACCTTCGTCGCAGCAGATTCTGGTTTCTTGTTTGTTCTAATTCTCCAGGAGCTCATTGCTGATGTTAGCCTGTAAAATCTAGTAGCATAAAGAGTCTACAGGCCTGCACACTAGAAGACAAGATGCAGAGGTGAAGCAGCAGCATTCGACATTCATTATATCAGATAAACCAGGGCAAAGAGATGAGTTATAATTCTCGATTTAAACACCGACATCATCAGGAACACTGTAACTCAACTCTCGTGGATGTAAAGTTTGGTGTTCATCAAGGTTCAGTACTAAGTCCTCTGCTGTTTAAAGCACACCTATCTCTACAGTTGTAATTTTCCAGAATCCCTTTTCTTCCAGTTCCACAAGATCACTTGGTCAGCAGCTTAGCAACTTACCTGTCTTAATGTGTGCTGTGAAAAAAAGTGCATACAGGTCCATCCAGCATTAAGCAAAGCCATCTCTGTAGGAACAGTAGGATAAGTGGAAAAATAACAATTGTATGTTGCTTATGAGACAAAAAATCTGGAATTTATGAATGGTTTGCATTTTTTTTTACCACTTCATGCCATTTCTGTATTAACCATTTCACTGTTGAGCTGGAGATCTTATTTGGAAATCTATTTATGCACAGTTCTGGGGATCTGGTTCCTCCACCACCTCCTCCTCCTCCATTGTTATTACTTTTATTTTTTTAAATGAAACTAACCATGGTATTCTCTTCCGTTTAGGAGTGACAAATACAGAAATTGCCAGCCCTGTTGGATCAACAGTCACCTTACCTTCTGGAGTGAATAAGTCCTGGACTCTGTCTACTATTGAGTGGTCCACCAATGATTTTGAGACCAATATCATTATGTTTCATGGCTCCAGTGCTGTTAAAGAGTTTAACAGCCCTCTTAAGGGACGACTGAAGCTCAACATCACATCTGGCGACTTAGAGATTAAAGATTTAAGATTGGAACACAGTCACAAATATACAGTTTTACTGGAAAACACAGATGGAGAAACTGTAGTCAATACAGTCATCCTTTCTGTATATGGTAGGAAACCAAACCTCATGCTGGTGTCCCTCAACGTCAAATATTTTAGCTCAGCTTAGTTTCTTGATTAAAGTTTTTGAGCCACACAGAGGTGTTCGTGTTATAGCCACCTGCTTTTGAAAACAGTATGTTTGTTTTCAGAAGGGATCTAACAAAAGCAGCTGACCAAAATGAAAACGAAAGGCAAAAAATCTAATTTTACCTGAAATATTTATCAGCGCTCAAATATTTATTGCGCTCTGCGTGAATGAAAGAAGTTTGATTGTGTTGTGTGAACTGGACTGTTGTACTAATGTTCGGTCTTACTCTTCCCACAGATGTGCTCCTGACACCCACCATCGCTGTTCTTGACTGCACTGCCAGAAATGGAGTTTGTCTGATGTCTTTGCAGTGCTCAGTGAGCAGCAGTAAGAACATCAGCTTCGAGTGGAAGTCATTGCCGTTTCCTAATGGCTGCCTGTTGGGAGAAGTGAGAACTGTTGCAATAAACAACAGATCCATACCTGGACACTCTACATCCAGGATAACTGCTTGGTGCAGTTCTAGCCAAAATGTAGAGATCAACTGTACCATCATTGATGAAACGGATATCATCTCATCAACAATGGTGGTTAGATGTCCAGGTAATTTAATAAATTATAACATAAATAATGGCTGGTTTTTAAAAATTCACAACTGCAGCTTGACAAGTGTCAAATGCCAAGCTTTGCCACCTGTTTTCTATCTGGGACTATGCTTGGTTCTAATAGATATGTCATCATTACAACACAAACTGATTTAACCAGCATTCCACACTCATGAGAGCTTATCTATTGTTTCTCTATAGCAATGATCACATATATAGTGTAACTGTTTATTACTGTCTCTGTAACTGTCAAACTGAAATTGTCAACCTGTGTTTGGACAAACGCCCTTGGCTGTAACCATAGTTTTCCTTTCTTGGCCTTTGTTCAAAACATGCTTGCAGATGACCCCAACTCCGGTCCAAACATTTGGATGTTGGCATTGTTGTTCCTTTCTGGGTGGACTGTGGGACTTATAATGGCAGGGTGTCGCTACAAAGGTAAGACAAAACGCACACGTACAAATCCGCTGTGTTTTCTGATTCTTCCTTTGAATGCCAGATTATTCCCTGCTCCATTATTATCTCCTTCTCTTTCTTTACACTCACATAGAGTAATTCTATGCAGTTTCCATGGAATTTTCCAGTTTCCGTGGAATGTCCAGGCCATGTCTGTACTAGTTAGCAAGGAAGCGGTGAGACCACACAAGATGGGCATTTAGACAAACATTAATTGACAAATATTATCAAATCTTCATCACGATAAACAACTCAACTCTTAATAATTATTTATTTATGTCCCGTTGTTGAACGATGCTACTTATGAGCTTTAGTTGAAGGCAGAGAATCTGGGTATAAATCTGATGTCATTCCAGCCTTGTTGACCATCTCTCTTATTGCTTCATGCAGAGATATTCAGCAGGATGTCCCACTAAACAACTATCCAGCCATCATGCAAAAGGACTCTGACCCTCTGAGCTTCATTTACGGATAGAGGGCTCAGAAGGCAGAGTTGTGGGAACATGAACTTTATTCTTGTGCGGCATGGTTAACAACACACACACCCAGAGAACTACTATACAACCAACACAGCCTCAGGGTCAATACAAAGCCCTGGACTTCCAACCACAGTTGGACACATAAATTATTTACCCAGCAAAGCACGATGGGATCTACAATACCACTTGACGTTGTAATACAGTTGCAGAGTACCCGGTAATAAAGAATCCTTTAAGTTCTTTAGAGGTTCCTGCAGTAACTAAAGACAAAACATCTCAAATCGAAGATGTCTATCAACATAATCTCCCTCCGTCTTTTCTTGCTATACAAACCGAGGTCGACGACATTGTATCTATTTGTATCATTTTGTACAATTTTCATTCATATGGACAGTTGCTGTCAAAGGTTGGGGCCTATTCTAATGAAACTGAAACATCTTTGGAGGTCACGTTACTTGCATTTCTATTCGGTATAAGAACTGTGGGGAAGCCGTCTACTGAGGCCTTAGGATGTGAGCTGGAGTTTTAACTATTTCCCTGGGCACAACGCCTAGGGTGCAATAGTCTGGTCACATGTTTATACCTATTTTAGTCTAACTTTGGTTTTTATTCATTTTATGCATTCAATTCCACCAAGTGCAAGAGGAACAAGTGTGAGAGGATTTCAAATGCTTTTTCCCTTTACCCAGCACACAGAAAATACGTGAAACTTAATAACAGCAATAAGAAGAGAGAGCCGTTGCCAACAAATAGAAAAAAAAACTGCTATAGAAAAAAGAACAGACTAAAAGAGTCAGATATATTAGCAAAGCCATTTACCAGAACTTATTTACCATCCCTCTCTCTCCCTGGGTGAGATATTGAACCTCAATGGCGGTTGGTGCAACTGGTCCAAATCTGGTAAAGTTCTCCCACATCTTCATCAGAGGTTTCACCAGAGCATGATCTAGTTGCCCCAAGAAGTCCCGCTCTGACTCAGTTTTCCGCTGTACCAGCCATTGTTGGTTTCACTCTAAATGACCAAACTACAGTAAACATTAAGAGCAAAATGATCAAGAGCCAGTGGGCAGCCTTTCACCAGCAGCTTTATGTGGTAGTGGCTTTACTTAAGTTGTCTACTCCACCTTTGGTTTCACCGCAGTATCTGTGTATGTGAGCAAAGGGGGTGTGCTAATGTATTTGGGAAGGATAATGTTGAGTCACCTGTTCCCTCAATACCAAGTAAAGGTGGACTCAGGTGGAAACACGTTGAACTTAATCGTGTTTAATATGCTTTATAATGAGTCTTAACTACTCAGAGTGTCACTTACAAATGTAGAATGAAGACAAACAGGACTGAAGGAAAAATATATTTAATATTTGCCCAAAATAAAGCATATGAAATTGGTACGCGGTGCAGATGCTATCTTACTGTGTTTAGAGAACGTTTTGAAAGAGACGTGGAGGAGCTTCAGAACAGTGATTCAGGGTCACTTCAACATAAACGGTCTCGGGCTGAAAGCAAACACATCCGAACAGAAGACGTTACGAAGAACGTCCTCATTACATTTGCCTATTGTTATCAAGGTGGATTCAAACCAGCAAAAACATATCAGTTGCCTTATTATATTATCAGAAGATTATAGTTAAAAATGCATAATGTATAAGCAAAGGAGTTTTATCTGAATTCAGGAAGTTACAAATTCAAGACTGGGGGGCCCAACTATTGCACCTTTAGCTGAGTATTTAACATGAACCAGTCTGATAAACAAAGAGAAGTGCAGAATTGCAAGGCATGTGAAAAAGAGTCTAATATTGTTACATTTATTCAGATTTTTCTTACAGTGACAGTGTTTCTCCAGAATAAATTTCTAACTTGTCTTATGAACACTGGAGCTAAAAGTTTTTTGAAGATTCAAATGTTTCCCACTTTGGCTTTTACCACATAAACCTCCACAGAAATTATGAAAAAATGTAGTGCGTTCATTTAGAATTCTTTAGATTTAGTTTTATATTTATTTATTTTATTTTCATATAAATTGCACATAACCTATATACCTTCATATACTGTACAGACAGTGCTATTTAGAAGAAATGCGCTGGTGTCTTGAGTCATGAACATTTGACTCGAGAAGACTCAATGTGCACCCTTCTGAAGGCAGGCAATTTATTTATTTACCAATTTTTAGCTACGTTTTCCTCAATTCTGTTTTCTGAAATTTCTATTGCGGAGCAGAACTACCTGCATTTCTGACTGCTGCCTTTAGCTGGCGGCAAACTCACTTGGACTGGAACTTCTCTGTAGTTTCACTGAGGTGCGCATGGCTACACTTACTCACGTTGTCTTATTTATTATAGCTATACCCGAGACCTTTGACAAATGCGTTCCGCGAGAGGAATGCCTATTATTATGCTTCTTGCTTGCAAACTGAAAGGGACCACATGCTCACATTTGTATAAAGAACCAGTCGCTCCTCTGTGGCCAGTTTTGTCTTGTCCTGAGTCTCAAATGCCATTTAAGATCAAGCACTTTTTCTTTCACTCAACTTTACTTTACATTTTACATTTAATTGTTCCATTATTTAGTTTTTGTAGTTAAACTAAGAGTTGTTTAGATTCTACCTGGTTTTGCATTTGCTAACTAAAGAGTGTATTGTATTATTGTGTTATTATTCCACGTTTGATGTCTTACCTTGGGTAGTTTGCCCACAGGTTGCTTGCTTGCATCCATCACTGTTTCATACAGCGATATGCAGTTACTCTGAGTCTGAGGCTGTGGTGGACAGAAAATAGAGGCAGGACTGTTATTCACATTCGTTCACAAACAAACAATCATCATTACTGTTCACACAGGAGATGTAGAAAAGAACCTTTCCATCTGAACAATAACAGGATAGCAGCAAACTATGGAATATGCAAAGCTCCGTTTGCTCAAGCACTGAGACTTGTTGCCGTTATTAGAAGCCACCAAGCTGCCTTTCTGTTACCTTGTGAAAGCACTGCCTCCAAGTCCAGGTTTCACATCCATATAGTGTTATGGATATTGCTGTTGCTTTTGCTAGAACATTTTTCACTTTCACTCCAGAGGGTACAGAAACAGTTCACATGATCTTTTCCACATAGTTCTCACATTTTGGTCTTTGGCTTTTCCATTGAGTGCCAGATCCTTTTTTGCTGATGATTTATTTCCAAGTTGTCATGACTATTCTTAAGATTTATTCATCATCTATTTTTCTTTCAACTTCAGTTTGTAAATAGATATTTGAGATGTTCTTATTCATCGGTTATTATTGTATTGCATGAGTTTTCCACTCTACATATCTTCCTTATGTATGTCCCATCTTTATGCTCTGTAACCTGTCGTAATGTATTCAGAATAAAGGACGAGGCAAAACATCCAGCTGACTGTTCTTTCTGTTAGTGACTCCTGTGCTCCTCATCAACCTCTTCTGCATCACTTATATCTCTGTATCTGTTTGAATCTCTGTTTGTCTGTTTGGTTTTTTATGCATGGCTTTGTTTTGTTAAGCCACAGACTTGAAATGTGGCACACAAGTACTTCTCACCCTAAGTTAGGTTTCTGAGTATTTGCAAACGCACACACACACACACACACACACACACACAAAGACCACAAACACGTATTCGCGACGTGTGTCTCCAGGAAGTTTCCAGCTCATTTGTTAAGATTAAGTCAAATGGGCCATTTCACGCAGACAGATCCTCACACACTCTGGCGAAATACAGACATGACACATACAGGTCAGCTGGGACGCCACACACACTGTAACATGCCAGACGCATTTTTTCACTCCATAAACACACACACCAACCCATAAACATGCACAGAGCACACTAACACGGTGAAAAACACACATACTACTTACTACACGCCAGCTGATTGTTTTTCCTTTCCCCTTGACTACAACTATACTAAATACAACCACTTCGATGGTAAAACACTTCACTGATTATATTCGTGTTATTCATGTTGACCTTTCCATCGGTACACCTTTTTGACTTTTTAGTCTCCCGGTATATCTAAGTTGTCGTCTCTGCTGTACTAATCTTCACTGTATTGTTGCTATGCCTCAGTGGTCTTCACTGATAGGCACTTTTCTCAAAAGCAACATATAACGTTAAGCTACTAATAGCCATTTACCAACTCTTACAGGTGACTAGTTGCAGTGCAAAAGAGTAACTTAGGGTAAGTCCTTTGCTCAAGGCTCCTACAGGAAGAGGTAGGAACTAAACATGCAAGCTCTGAATCCAGAAGCACTGGATCCAACCACTGTGCTGGAACCACCTGAAATAAAAACGTTTGCAGTTGCATTTTACATTATTCTTCAACTTTTCTTAAATTTCCTAGAGCACCTCCCACATTTCACATCTTCGTGTTTTGAGATGTTGTTACAGTTCTTTGAAATTCTCTGATCACTTCCTTCATTAGACCTCATTCTTCTGGGTTTTGGCTTCTCTTTGGGGTGATTTTTATTACATGGGATTACGTCAAATTGGGTTTCTTCTGCTTTTTCACTTTCACTAATCTTTTTCCACTTTCAGCGCTGATGATGTTTGTAATTTCTGTCCCAATTGCTGGTCTACTGTGAACTGATTTATATGGAAAGTGACAGTCATTAATAAACATAACATTATTGTGAATGCAAGCTGTTTAAACCACAGCACACAGGACTCACGCGCTGTCTCCTTCTTCTTCTGTTGACTGTGAAACATGTTGGTTCTTTCATACCAGGTTCTGCCCCTGGTGACCCTGACAATGGGAACAAGGCCATTAAAATGATTCAACCCATTTGTGGCTGGTAATTCTCCCACTTCAGGTCCCCACATATTTTTGTGCAGAAAAAACCTTGTATTATAACTTATAACTGCTCTATTTAAATTACTTTGCTCCTAACTTTGTACCATTTGCACCACTGAACTTAAAAAAAGAAGTTTGCTCTGAAAAAGTGATGAACAGATTTTTTTCATTCAATAGAAAAATTAATTCTCATTTCTTATTTGTAAATGTTTTTTAGAAAAATATACATAGTAGCTGTTAATGAATTTCACGCACCTGAATGTCTGCATCTGCAGCAGAACAGTAGCACTCCAACGATGACGCATATGACAGCAGCACCTGCTGTCGCTCCAACGTACAGGTGAAGCGCCACACCTGTACAACCAAAGGAAGTATTACTGAGAGTTCACTCACGGCAACACGGGTTGTACTTTTTTGAGGGAGGAGATGAAAATATACACATAAACTGCAATACATGCAAGGCCATTTGGTTCCCAGAGGTGCCTCAAATACAGCAAACTTGAATATTTAATTATTCCTTATGAGGAAATTTATGATTTGTTTTGGGTTCATTTGTAAAACCCAAGTTAATTTCCTCAAAAGACACCCTAATATACCTATTTAAACATGGTTAAAAAAACATTTTAAACACCAATTTTCTAAGTAGCAAACAGTGAATGAGGTAATCGATATGTGTGTTTATACGCAGTTTCTTTTTTATTTAGTGTCAAATGTTACATTCCATTGTTTATTATAAGTAGTAATAGCATTGAAAATTTAAAAATCAAACACATCAAAATGAAGAAATGAAACAATATCAAAAAGAAAAAAAAACAGTAAACTGTACTTGCTGTTACTGTGGGACTTTCCAGCTGAACAGAAGTGGAAAAAAAACACAAAAGTATTAACTGCATTTGAACCCGGGCCACACGAGGCAAAGACCGAGAAGACAGATGCTTTGGTACAGTGTTGCCATCAGGTGTCACTCGCACCCATTTCTCATATTTCTCTGATGTGGTTCAGCTTTGCTCAGATAGAACTCACTAAGCAGGGATTCTCTACACAAATACTGATCTGGGAATTAATATATTCTGCTCTTTATGCTGGGAATGGGGAGACCCGAACCTTGAATACTGGGCATCGCGTGTTATTAAACATGTTATTAAAAACATTGGCAAATAATATTCCTTATAGAAATCTGAGACATCAGCTTGAAGAAGCTATTCTTACACATGCTACTCTTGGTCTATGTGGTTATGACCAAATTTACTGGCACCCACGAAAGTTCAAACATATCTCTTAAAATGAAAAGTGAAAAGAAATGCATTCTTCATTAGTTTAAAAGGGATACAGTAGCAAAAAAAATTTTACAAAAGAAGTTTTTTTTATATTGAAAAGGGATGGATAAAATTACTGGCACCAAAGTCTTTAAAAATGTAAATTCCCCTAAATGCTTTGTCTGGGTGTCATTTACTTCACTGCTTCTTCTCATTGAAGTCCTCCCCACAGCAGCAGATTTTTCTTAGGAGAAGGTGCACATTCAAAGGCCAATTTAGAGTCACCAATTTACTCAGAGGACAAGCTTCTGGACTGTGGCAGGAAATGTAGCAACCAGAGGAAACCCAGACAACCAGCAGCAGCTTCACGCTTACTATCTCACCACCCATGAACTGTGAGGCATCACACGCAAAAGATTGTTACCCAAAGCCCCAGTAATATGGATTCAGTAGAACTCAGTAGCCTCAGTAGCCTTTACCCGTACCTGGACTTTTAGTGGGGTCACATCTCACTGTGTGTGTTGTGTTCTTCTCACTGACAGCATTAGCAGCAGTACAGGTGATGTTCACATCCCCCTCTTGTTGGGAGAGAGAGAAGTGCAGCTGTCTGCTCCTCACGGTCTGGTCCCCCTTCCTCCAGGTGTAGGAGACACTTTGGTCAACTGATGAGCTGCACATCACACTCACCTCACAGGTGAGGTTCTCTGGCACCCAGGTGATGTTTGGTTGGATTGTTACTGATCTTATGGGCTCTGGTCAGACAACAGAAAAAATTTTTTTCTCAGGTATTAATAAAATGCTATAGGAAGTGACAACTATTTACAGTGAGAAACACAGAATATCAGAAAATTAATTGTCACCCTCTTTTTTATGATTTTGTATTATATAATAAATGAATTTCTTAAACAGATTTTTGAAATGTAAACAACATGCTCATATTACAATACCTTGGGGATTTTTATACCTATTAATATCTGAAGTAACTTCATCAGCTCACACCTGGAGAGAATTTTTTTTCTTACCATAAACATGCAGGGAGATGGTATGTTTGGGTGTCTGTTCACCGTCTTTCCTGGCTCCTGTACGCTGATACTCCCCACTGTCCTGCACCGTCACATTTCTCACCGTCACACTGAACTCAGAGCTCAGCTCCAGCCGCCCTCTGAACTGTTCATAAATATTTACTTTTTTCACACCATTACTATATCTTATGATCATACTATTGTTAAATTGCCACTGAAGGGACACAAAGTCATCGAGTGCCGCTTGTCCCAGGGCAGAAGGCAGCTCCACAGACTCCCCCACACTGCTGGTCAGAACCACATCTGCAGCATTATAAGTATCTGTAACACAGAAACAATGAGCCATCTTGTAAAAAAAATAAATCGAAGAGCTTATTTTGTGATGCCACATGTTTAAACTTGATAAATATTAATTGAAACATTTGTTTCTTAATGCTGAAGTTTTTCCTCCCACCGAGTGAAGCGACTATTTCCTCTGGTCTCCCTATGTCTTCAGACCTTATTCTCAGTAGCTCAGCTGCCACCAGTCTATAGAAGGTGTTACAATGACCGTGATCCTACGCAGTTTACCTCAACACAGTAGTAAAAATAATAAGGAGAGAATCGAGAAACAGTGTAGCTCACATTGTCAGCTCAGTCTCTCGTTCGGCTGTCTAACAGCAAACCTGGTTTCCATCACATACAACTCAGTCGCTATCGGGCAAACCTGAGAGGTTTGGTGAGCAACTGCCCCGAAGCAGAAACATACCTTCCGTGTTACTACCTGTCAGAGCTGAACCAGCATTTCACTGTGATGGATTCATTGTTTGTGGGATTTATGTAAGCAGTCAGTTCATCTCAATAAAACTGCAAAAATTAGTCAAACTCTGGATTAAAGTGTGAAAACATGAGAGCGTTCTGGAATATTTTTCAAAAAAATTCATAAAATCTGAACTGTGTTCATTTTGTTTTTAGGTGTTTTTGGCTGGGTAGGGGGGACAGGAGTGATGGAGTATGGCTGCAGGTCCCACCGCTGCGTAATGATGGTTCAAGATCATGGTAAAGATCTAAACTGTTTAGAATAACTCCTCAGTATACGGATCAAATTTGCATCCGAAAACATGTCAGATACCAAATTTTTTGGATACTGAGTGCCTGTGTCCCATTATTTTAAAATGGGAGGAAATAAATAAACAATGTGCTGCCAGCCTGTCGGAAAACACCTGCAAGACTATGAAGCCCTGACTTGAGCAGGATAGACACCTTAAACAGCAGTTACCTCATTGGAAAAGACTGAATGTGCTCATGAATGTGGTGTTTATACCGTGTGTGTCCAGTACAGCACATCTCACATGAGTCACTGCGTTACACAGGAGGTGAGAGGTTCGTAGCTTCACTTCAGTCTTATAATGTTGCGTAAGGGGAATAAAGACGTGTGTCACAGTCACCCGCCATCCGTCGCTTTGTTTCACACAACAAGCAATAAATGTGACATGGAATGTTGAGACAAAACGAAATAGATGAATCAGCTGATAACCCCCCTTGTCATGCATCTGACTTCTGCTAAATTCCAGAATACAGTAGAGGTTATAACAACACATACCTCATTATTTTATTACGGTACACTATATCGTACACTACCGTTTCTATTTGTAGCTTTTAATAAGTATTTTGATTTTTTTGAGCAGTTGGGTTATACGGAGTAACGTCAGATAAAAACCCGTTATAGCTAAACTGTCCATTCGGATGCCAATGGACAGCTATTAATTTTCAAGAGGTGTTAAAGGGAAAAATCTGGTCTACAGAGCTCGGACATCGAGGGATCGCTGTATTTGCTGATGAAGATCCATTACGCTTCACATTGCAAATAACACACGGCTGTTGATTTTATGCGCTCAGGAGTTTTTGGACTCTTGGCGACAAACAAGCACACAATGCAACGTTAACAGAATAATATGAACAACAGTTAAGTCCACCGCATGCACGCTTTCCCATATTCACACTCAAACACAGAACCATATCATAAAACTTTTTGTAAAGTGGTGAGTGTTAAGAAGGTAGTTATAATGTCACAGGTTGTCCATAATTCTGTTTCAACTTACCAGTGATGACTGCAAACTGTAGCACGATTACCATAAGCATTGCTGCATGGACATGGACACACACTCTTCTTGCCCACTGCATGTGTGTGCAACTACAAGTCACTTCCTCTCTTTTCATACCCCGTGTTAACTGCGTGCATCCCCAGAGTTGAAATACCTCCAACCACATTTGCTGCACTTCTGTGGGCAAGAAATCATAATCGTTCTAAATGTCCACTTTCAAGCCTGGGAGAATTCTAGAGTTTTTTAAAGAAAAGGAAGGTAAGAATTAACTTAGCTTGTTTGAACATTTGAAACACTAAAAGTACATAGGAGGGAGTGAAAATCATTCTCACCTCTTTCAGTTAGTAACTAAGGGATTTTTAAAGGTCCAGTTTGAGCTCTACAGGTGCCAGAACATAGACTTCTGTTGTCTCACATGAAGATGTTGGACATATTAGGCTCCACTAGTTTGCAGTGAGCAGCAGTTTTTTGGGTGGAAATGCCTTGTTGATGGGGAAGGTCAGAGGAGGACGACCAGACTGTTTTGAGCCGACAGGATGGTTACAGTAACTCAAATAACCACTCTTTGCAACAGTGGAGGGGAGAAAAACATCTTTGCACACGCGAGGCGTCAAACCTTGAGTCAGATGGGCTACAACAACAGAAGACCACATTAGCTTCCGCTCCAGTCAGCCAAGAAATGGAAGCTGAGACCACAGTGGGCTCTGGTTCACGAAAACAGGACAGCTGAAGGTTGGAAAAACGTCGCCTGATCTAATGAATTTTGATTTGTGCTGCGACACGCAGATGGTGGGTCAGAATCTGGTGTAAGCAGCATGAAGCCATGGTACAACCTGCTTTGTGCCAACAGTTCAGGCTGACGGTGATGTAACGCCGTGGGCAATGTTTTCTCGGCACACGTTGGGCCCCCTAATTCCAACGAAGCATCGTTTGAACGTCACAGCCACAAACTGGCCACAATTTACCCGTCTTCTGCTGAGTATTTCCAGCATGATAATGCATCATTATTGCCTGCGTTGTGCGTTTGTACGACGTAAGACAAAAAGTGTGACTGTGTCAAACATACAATGAGAGACAAGTGCACTCCCTCGCATCCACTTGAGTGTGGCCTAAAGAATGATGGCGTATGATAACTGTATCAGGTTGTAGGTTAGGGGCTTTACGTGCCTCTAGCAGTTAACAGCTCCTCCTCACTGCTGCAGAGCCCTTTGACACTGCGGTAAGACCATGTAGTCTGAGTGTATAATGTGTGTTGCTCTGGAGCAGATTCACCTAGCAGTATTTACCCTTATTCAAATCACTTCCATTTTCTTTAGAAGTCAGTCTCAACCAAACCACAGAACTGTCCTTTCCAATAAACATCAGGGTCACATCACTCTAATAACTATGTGGACGTACAGGTATTTAATTTAATACCTTTGAGAACTGCTAGTCTCTGAGAAACATAGTCATTTAAACTGCTTGTTTTTGCCCTTGCAACAAGTATACAAACGGCAGTACTTTGATGTGCATTTGTCTTGTTCCGCTACACTAGTGTGTGTATATATATATGCAAAAGCTCTTTTGTCAGGTCACTGTAGGAGACAGGAGCTTGTGACACAAGGAAACCACTCTGATGAGAAAAAATACTGACACTTTGCACCTGAAATACAACAGAAGAAAGAACATGCTGGGAAGCGTTTACAAAACATGGACTAACTAGCAGCGAAGGGCAGTTTGAAACAAGATCCTGTTGTGTGACATGGCTGTGCAGTAACAGGAGATGTTGTAAAATGTCAGCAAAACAACTCTCAGATAGGACCTTTGTCTAGATACATATTCATATGTCTACCTTCTAACCAAATTTTAAAAATGAAGGTTCAAGAAAAAGTGTGAGATTTTTGTTGGAAGGTTAATCAGATTTGCCTGAAAATCGGAAAGCGTGAATGACCTTCAAACCAGCAGAAGTAGACAGCTACAGGCCAGGAAATCTCACCTTCGTTCTTATCTCCGTCTCCATTTACCGTGTATTTAGTCCTCAAGTTGGGGGTGTCATAAAGAGTCGGAAACACTATTCTTCTCATTTGTCTGTGTCACAGTCTCCTACAGCAGAGTAACCATTTCAGATGACTGAGCCAATGAAATACACCAGAGCTCCTCCTCATGGTCAGGGCAAAGGGCCATACTGATTCTTAGCTGTTTTTAAATAAACAAAATGAGTATTTATGTGTTTATTAGTTTGATTATTTATGCACTTGGTCACACATTCTTCCAAAATGACAGTAACAGGTGGTTTGAGTGACAAGAAGACACAAACTCAAAAGTTCTGGTTTTGTTTCTCTGTGCTGGAGTTGGTAGACTGGGGAAGTTCATAGTGAAAAGGAGATCAGGGCAGGGCTATTGTTCTCTGTCTCCCACCCCAGGGAAAGTCCTAATACTTTTGACAGAAGGGGCTTTAAAAGGAGAGTCATGGCAAAGACGAAACTGCTATGTTTCAGAGATACCGTGGTGACCAACAGTGGTACGCAGGTGTGGCGTGTGTGTGATGTTCAGTATGGTGTCAAAAGTCTCTTGTGTTTACCTGTGATGGCTGTGAGTGTGGAGAGTCCTGAGTGTGTGTGTTTTATCTCCCCACCACACCACAGCGCCCCACCATTATTTACCCATTTTTAATATAATATTTTTTCTAAAGCAATTCCAGGTAAGGGTACCAAAGATGTAATGTGGGAAACAATGAGCTAATACAGCAGTTACATGCAAAGCAAGGCCCTAACACAGAAGCAAAGAGGTAATGGGTGAAATTGTGTGCAAATGATGCAAAAAGAAGTGCAGTAAAATGAAATGCAAAAACAAAGCCCTATGCACATCATACGTAGTATTTGTTCAGTTGTTTTATTGCTTTTCCACCTTATTTATTACCGTGCCCTGGTTGCAGCACCGACCGTTTCAACTACTGTACACCTGATTACAGCAGTTTTTGCTTGTACTGTTATCCTCACAAAAACAGTTAGTTGCTTTCCCAACAGTCAACAAAAGACCCAAAGGGAATCCTGAATATGACAAAGGATCTAAACTTAGATCTGGAGGCTGTGTAGGGCTGAAAGAAGTAGAGCAGGAACTGAAATTAACTCTGCAAGATGGGTAATCTGCCTACGGACAGAAGTTGGAATAGAAACTAAGATAATGTTTGAAAGAGGTGTGGAAAGGTTTGGAACAGGACACTGTAAACAGTCTGTGGGGGATGTGATAAAGGGGACTCTGGACAGGACTAATGAACAGATCTGATTTGGTTGAAACTGTCTTAATCCTCTCCCCTCTTCAGATGGACCTCCATCCAATTACCTCTTCAGATAATATGGATGCACTTCAAATCCTTCCACTCCACCACTCCTTAAGATGACAACTTTGAGATATCTGGTCCTGCTTACTCACCACTAACCATCACTGTAGACCAGGTGCAGAAAACACTTGGGACGTTAAATTTTGGCAGCAAGTCATACCTTTTCAACGTGTTGTTCAGTGGCTCTACTAAGAAAAACATCCTACATCATTTACCGGGCCATGCGACTATAGACCAGTGGTTCTTACACCGTTGAACGGTTGGTGCTGGATTACATCGAAACCCCTGTGACGGATCTCGTGCAGTTTGCTCATCAGGCCGAAACAGATAATGCAAACATCTACAGTATATGCTCCACAAGGCTTATTCCCACCTGGAGAAAGTTCTCTACACCTTCCGATTTCTACTGGAGGACTGAGTTATTTGCAGAAGCTCTCAGATCACGCTACTCTAGTATGATGCATAGAGAAAGGTGACAAATTGGAGTACAGAAGTGTAACTGTGAACTTCCTTTCATCAAGTAAGGTGAACCATCTCCAATTGAACATCAGCATGGTTTACCATGTTAAAAAACCACGTAGGGAAAATTCCTCAAATGTTATATTGGAATGTGATTGCTAATGTTACTGTTTATGCTACAGCGTTCTGAGAGAAACATGACATCTAGAGGGACCTGTATGCTCAACAGAGAAGTGAAGAAGGCAGTTTCTTAGTCAAAGCAGTAGTAGAGTCCAGGAACTGAAGGTCAGAGGATCTTTTACACATACTGGGATGCTGGTGCTACTTATTCTTCTGCTGTTCAGGTGCATTTCAGTTTGTTAGCTGGGGTGGCTATGAAACGTATCAAAATATCAAGTCCATAGTTCAAATGCTTTGGTGTGTTCTCAGCTTTGTCACATGCATTTTGGAAGTTTGTGGGGAAGCTTTGGAATTGTGTTTTGCTTTTCAGAATAGGCAAGTGTAACACAGAACAATTTATAACTGGTATTTCTTAAAATTTTTCTGTCCTGTTAAGTCCTAGATGCACCAGACTTTGCGAGTCTGTTTCTCAGGGTGTGAAGTGTAACTCTGTGTCATGTGTTCAACAATAACTTTAGTTACTTTAGCTGTTTGAAATTACACACCTCTTTCCTTACAAAAGCGTACAACTTCCACTCAAACTCATGATATGTCACTGGTATTACAAGTGTCTAGCACCAGTTGCAGAATTTTAAAAAGTTAGCTTAGCCAAACATGTTGAGCTAGAACCTGTAGATCTTCCCACTGAACAATTTCCATAAACAAAATTGTTAGATTTATTTTTAATTTAATTCTTCCAAGAAAACCACACTAAACAGGACTTAAGTGACAAATGATGCAGCAATGAGAATAAAAGCACATGCTTGTAAACACAGTGCCAGTGTTTAAAATACAATTTAACCTGAACCACTACAACAGGCTAAGGTCCTACTTTTGACAGGTGACCAGAAGGTCAATCCTCAGCATTGTCAGAACTCCCATTTTCAGTCTGAGCATTTTCCAGTTCACCTAGTAACTTGGTTGAGAACCTAGCTGATGCCACTGACATCCCCTTGGACGTTACAGAATTCAGTTATTCTGTGCATCATCCTGTGAGCAGGAAATCATCTCCTGGGCCATAAGCGTAGAAAATGCCATCCCCTTTGCAGATTAAAACCACATCCTTCCTTCTGTGGCTCTCCTTCACACCAAGGTCAACAACATGTTCATCTCATGGCACAGGGCCTGTTACTGCGTGTGGCAATTCTGGTAGCTGTCACTGGCACTGTGGACAAAACCCATGTATAATATTCCTTCAACTCAGAACTTTTTGTATGCACATCATTTCCTTAAGAGTAACTGAGAACTTGCTATTGCAAAAGAGAGGTTTGTATGCCTTGTACTGTTGAATTGTTCAGACCTAGATCCTTCCGCACTGTTTACACTAATATGCCTGTATTTAACACTGGCTCACCTGAAGCCCAAAAAATAAGTTGTTGGATCCATTTCAAAGCCTGGAAGGATTTTTGTTTTTCATTTGGAGAAAGTATTGAAATGTCTCAGTCACTTTTTCCTTCCATGGCATTTTTCTCAAAGGCTGCAGCAGATCTTTGTCATTCCACCTGATTAGAAAAATCCACAAAGAAAATTGCTTTTCATATACTGAGCATGAAGAGATTGTTCATTTTAATATTTTCAAAATTTTCCCACTTCAGGAGCACAACAACTCATTTCCAAAATATGTGGCTGGCACATCTGAATACACCAAGCATCTCCCAATGGCTTCAATATCCAGAATTCTTTCTGGAAGACATGAATCATACTTTTCTACAAAATGACCTGCAGTCATTATTATTCAGTGCTTTGCCAACAGGGGGCAGCACAGGAAACATTTCTCCTGGTGCAAGTTGAGGGAAACCCCATTCAAGTAAGATGTATAAGAGCAGGTCTGACTAAATGTAATCCACCTAGTTTGCAGGCCCTGCTAAGCAAGAGCTGTTAGGGAGGACCTGAAAACTGCATCGGTTTGGTCGGCTACATATCTTCCAGTTGGAGGTTGAGTAAGCAGTGCAGCCGTATTTGAACTAGCTGTCAAGCAGCGCTCTCTTAGTGTGATCTAACTACGCCAGTATCATGGTTCTATGATGCTGTAGATGTTTTGCTTTCCGAGTGAGGTTGTCTTGTGTCCTCTTCAACTAGGGGGGGGCTTCATCCTCCTGCTTGCCCAGCAGTACTAACTGCTCTATGATAAAATAGTCTCTCCATGGAAGCCAGCCTCACTTCTGTTTGGTGGAGAACTTTCCAAATGCAATTTGCAAACAGCCATATCCTTACATTTGCAGGCATCTGTGAATCTTGGGTGCAGTCCTGATCTCACCTGTGGCAGTTTAGTATCAGTGGCTTTAACTTTAGCCTCTGCAATGAGATGCCTTCACTCAAGACGTAGCCATTTTTAAATGCAAATCCTTCTTGAGTTTCAACTTTTATGCCCTCTAACCCCAGGCAAGAAATCCATATCCACACCAGCATCCCCGTACAGAAGTTCTAAGTACAAAGTGCAACTTCCAATACATTATGACAGTAACTGAGCAAAAGCTACACTATTATTAATATTGAACGCTAACTGAGTTACCCAGAGCTGATCGGGTCAGAAAGGGGTTGACACTTCTGACACTTCTGAACACAGCATCAAACACAATACAATGTCTAACACTGTGATACCCAAGTGATTGAATGGTTGTGTTGGGAGATGATGGTAGAGATGATATTGACTATTTTCCTCAGGATGTTCATGGCCAGTGAAACGGTGCATCCAGTTATAATTCCTCATTCCAGCTGGTGCCACTCTGAGGTCCTCTCCCTCAAGGAAACTCTCATACTGAAATTGTTGTAATGTCATCTAACCTGGGACATGATGATGATCAACCTCCCCCAGCTTGTAGGTTACTGAACCACAAGTTCAAGTGAGGTCTGACCACAGCACAGCTAGGTCTCCCTTTCCTCATCAGCTGTGTGACCACTCCTGTATACCCAATGCACCCTAGAACTTGTGTGATGCCACCATTCTGCATGGAGGTGGCGGTGAAATGATTCTTCAGTAGATAATCTTTATCGTTCATCAGCCAACGTGCAACTAACTCTGCTAACTCCGCATTGAATTATCCATTTTACACGTGCGGTAACTTTCACTGGAACAATGTCAAGTGTTTACTTTGCTCATAGGTTTTACAGCGGTAGGTGGGACTTGAAGCTCTGGCCTCCAAGTCCAAAAGGCAGCACCTCGAACCACTACACCACCTACTACGAAATATCCCAAAAGTCTGTTTTAATGGTGTAAATACATTTGTACAGAGCTGTTGAAGACTGTTGCAGTTTTTCTTTTCATTCCCTGTTTCTAAAGTCCTGCTGTTAGAGTTATCAGAGAAGAATGCACCCAAAACCAGACCATGCTGTGGTAAAGGGCCTTCATAATAGTTCTCTATGAGTGGAAATAAGGTAAACCACCAAGATGAGCAATAAAAAAAACTTGGGAACTGGACACTAGGTTTGCAACGCTACACAAACAGAAGTGCCATATGCATTCCACACACACTCCAAAGTGTATAATACAAACCATAACTCTACAGAAGGGGGTGTAAATATAGGAATGCCAGAGGCAGCTACAGCCGCAGTTCCCAGACTTCTTTACGGCTGGTTATATGTATCTGGAGGATGTGTCATAATCACGGAAAAAGGTAACAGAAATTTTGTTATTCAGTCGGGGACACTTTTTACAGAGTGACAGAGGGACAAGAGACAATCTGAGGGAATCTCCCATGCAAGGAGGAAACAGGATGGCTGAATCATCAGGCAGAGGTGAAAAACTGACAAGTCTAGTCGGCAGAGCCCCGGAAAGAAGAAAAACAACATTAATACGGTGTATTTGTTCAGAGGAAACTGTGAGCTGAAGTTCTACAAACACCTACACTCTTTCCACTCTCCTGTTTGCAGTCCTCTTTCCCAGTGGTGCTGGGTGTCCTTATCTACACAGTAGCCTAGCGCTGCAACAGGTGCTGTGCGCTCATTGTGTTGTAAACATCTTGCCTGAGAATTCAACATGCTTTTCCCCCCTGTGAAACACACACCGTTTTACGTGTTTTACGGCTTTTTTCCACAAAAAAATCCAGGATGCCCCTCCACACCAACCCTCACCATTTACCCTGGACCAAAAAACCAGGGACTGTATAGATGTTCACACTAAGGGCATTGGAATTACTGATTTACCTAAGGCACATGTCTTTGGACTGTGGGAGGAAACACAGCACCCTGACGTGTAGAGAGCGTGAAAACTTCAGTTCTGCTGGTTGAAATGGCTGCCCTATCTGTCTTTGCCTCAGTATTGTACTCATTCTAGACACTTCTGCATGGTTCATCTTTTAGATCTGCAGCCTTGCTGAGGGATATCCGGATTAAAATCTCACTTGTCCCACTGTCACAACTATTTACTCATTCTAAGGAATAAAACCTAATACATTTGTACATCATTTTATTTCATTGCCCAGCAGTACTTTACTACATTTTTGAACCATTCGTAGGAGTGGACATTTGAGCTGAAGGAATTAAAAGCACCCACTTTCCTCAAGGCTGATGGTCACAAGGAACAGAGATGGAACCAGCAACCTTCACTTTGCCAGTCCACCGTCTATGACAAAGCGGCCTGCTGATTTTAGCTTGTTCCTTTCGGTAGATGACGGGACTACTGACTAAGAATAACTGGATGATGATAAAGACAAATTCTGGGCAGTCTGACCACCTTTTTGGAACGTTCACTTCTCCAGCACAAAATGCTGCAACCTTTTACCCCTTTTCACCTTTTTGCTGCCATTTCAAAGTATATAGATTCTGCAAGTTTGCGGCTGAAACCCAGTTTCGGTCCTGCTGTAAATCAGTAAAAAAGGTTAAGGAAATATAACCGACTGGACTGTGGTTTGGGGAGTGATGTTGATGGGTTCATCCTTTGCATTTAATTTCTTTTTCTCACTACACTTCATGGCCAGCAGCCTTTGCCCGCATATGTATGAAGCCCTGTGTGCGTGCGTGCGTGCGTGTGTGTGTGTGTACAGGAGTCCTACCCACACAACTGGTTAGAAGTGAAAGCATGTTTTTGCTGTAACCTCATTTAGCCTTGAGAACAGGAACCCGGTGCTTGTTTGTTTCCTTGCAGGTGCACAGAAAGCATCAGACTCCGGTTCAGCCGCACTACTTGTGTGATTTAAGCGATGCTTCAGTCGAATATCAAATAGGCGACCAAACTTAGACCTATTATTACAGATGCAGTTATATCAGCCAGCAGGTATTCTAGATGTTGTCCTATTACAGGTGTTGGTCCAGAAAGCAGGTAATTTCACTAGCTTGTGAAGTTTTTGCCAAATGCTTGTGTTTGGCCTTTAAATTTGGGGAAAACCAGCTTAATCTGCTTTTAAAATGATTTTTTTTACACACTGGCACACAATGACCAAAGAATTGTTTTCTTACTGAGTTAGTTGCACACATTTAATACAGCGGTAGTCAAAAGTTTGAGTACACTTGCCGAAACGTGGTTTTTTTTTCTCTTTTTTTTTTTTCCATAACTGACAAAATTTGTCAGAAATCACTACACACAGTTTGATGACGTCAGCGTATTTGGTGAGTGCCCCCCCCCCCCCGGTGCTCCTGTTTCCTCCCTCGGTTCATCGATGTTTCAACTGAATTTATGACTGTAGATTCTCCTTAATGTGTGTATGAGCGAGTGAAAGAAAACACCTCCTTGCTCGGCTGTATCTTGCGCTGTAAGATGGACAACGGTGACAGCTAGACACCAGTTAAATATCATTCTACCGTTCTTCAGTCTGGAGAAAAGCATTTGCGAAATGAGCAAATGTGAGTGAATAAATGATGATGTTAATGCAAATCATCTGACAAGCTTTCAGCTTATCTGTAGAAAGTCATTGCATTTATTACACTTGTGGGTTTCCTTTGGCGGAGTGCTACAGAGATTTACCCTCCCACAGTGGATGTAAGAACTGTGCTGCTTATGACAATCATTTCTTTAAAGAACCACGGTATAAACTGTTCTAGCACACAACTAACTGTGTAGGTTGTTCCTCCTGTCTGTGTTATTTTGAGCAATGTGTTTAGATGATGTTTAATTGTCTTGTGTCAAATGGACTTGTATTTATTCTGCTTTCATGAACAGCTCAGGGCAAACTGTCCAAGCTTTACCGGCAAACACAAGGTAGACAAAGGGCAAAAACTGCAAAATAAATGGGGCACTAGTTTATTTTATATCCTTTTATTCATATGAAGTAACATTACTGTTAAATGTACTGCAGAGTAACTGAAAATAAAATGAAGTCTGCAACGGTCTCCATCTACTAGTCATTTCCTTGCTTTGCACCTCAGACTTCAGACACCAAGGAGAATCAAATACTGGGATAGACAAAGGAGGATGAGCTGCAGTCTGATATCCTGACAGTATTTTATTGGTCACGAGAAGGAAACCGGTTCATCGCAAGAAGCAGATTATGGTCCCTAACTCTTCGGCGGGAAAAATGAGTGCTGGTTCTCTACTTTCGAGCATGTTGGTGTATATTGGAAAGTATATGCAAATCCTTAAGTAGAGTCTTACTTCATTACGTCGCCCACATTCATTCAGCATACATTTTTGCCGGGGCTGGCGATTTAACAGGGTATGTCAGCATGCTGTGACCTGGTGTTTATGAGCCAAAGTTGCAGTGTTGATTCAGGTTCCGGATGTTTCCCAACAATCAGACTTACTGCTGTGTTGCACACAGATCTCTCTCCTCGACTCAGCACTCAGCAAAAAAGCTTGACATTTTATTGCAAAATGATAAGAAACCAAACAGACATAGGACTGCGTTTATCACATTCGACCCGCATGTAGCTGAATGAGACTTCGGCAGCAGCAGTAGCGCGTGGAGGTGGAGGCAGAGGCGGAGGTGCTGGAAGAAATGAGCCTGCTAGCTGACCTGTCAGCAGCCCAGATTATATCAAGCGCACACAGTTAAGCAGTCAAGGGTTGAGCTGTCTGACTAGTAGAGCTTTAGTTGCTAGAGGGGTCATAACATTATAGAAATGCAGAGATGTTAACCCATTTCCATGCAAGGCCCAGGTGAGGGGGTCAGAGGTTGGTGGCTTTTTTGGGGAAGTAGCATGGTGAGAAATCTGATCTGTCTCAGTATGAGGTGAGACAACAGCACTGAGGTAACAGGTTAAGACTGCATTGCTTTTTTCTTTTTTTGTAGTGAATGGAACACCGAAAAGCAGCACTCTGGGTAACTTGCGTAACTTAATGCACCCTGAATAATGACATTTAGTGGTGGCTATTTTGAATGGTTAGGTATTATAGTCATAGCCATTTGCTGGGAACAACAGGTGAAAAGGAGAATGTGGTTGGGTTAGGGTGCAGAAAAGAGTACAGGGAGTTTGAATGTTGCCCGCAAAACGGTCCGGGGGTATAAGTTTATTTTTATTACGTATGCCACATTTTTTTTTTTATTTATGCCACTAAAGTGTTAAATGACGTAAAAAAGAAGCATAGTGCACATTTATAGCAGTTGGACAGTCAAAAAATAAAACAATAAAATGCAGCTAATTAAATAAACACTCCTGAATGCATTTTTAATGTTTGCCGGTACCTTTAAAACTCACTTTTACCAGCGTGTATTTCTTACCTTTTTTGTGATTCAGAACAGATAAACTTAATATTTTGAAGCTAAACTACCAAACATAGTGCTGAAGCAAAGTGTAAGACTGAAAGTTTTCTAGTTATGCGGTTTACTTGGTTTTATTTATTTTAAAACTGCAAGTAGAAAATATGGGGGCAGAAAACATCAGTCAGGTCAAAACATACGTTTGGTACTGAGGTACTGCAGCTGAAATAGGTTTGACTGGCAAAAAAAAAAGCTGTGACATTTGCACTGAGAACTTGGCTTTGGGGGCAACATTAAGGAGATCACAGTTTTGTCATATAGTCGGTTTGTGGAGGTGGTTCCTCCAAGTATGATTTGACAAGTTTAAAAAATTGGTTTAATTTATTTGTAATACTTATACAGCTCAGTCTCTGTCTGTCTGTCTGTTTTTTTACACAGCTTTACACAGACACACACTCACACATGGCTCTGCATACATTACTGATGTAAGGGTATTAAAGTTTGGTGACATATATTTTTTATGTTTATATTATATTTTTTTCCCTTTCCCCTTGACTGCAACTGGTGTGCCTCTCCTTGCGCTGTTTGCCTGTCCAACAAAACTAGCAGTACGTATGTACTAAATACAACCACTTCAATGGTAAAACAGTTGGGTGATGTATAACGTTTTACTTTTGACCTACCTGTTTTACACCTTTTTGACCCGGGCAACAGAGTTGTTTTATTGACCAATTTACTTTTGAAATCACACTATTGTTTCTTTACAAATGTTTTACTTTCCATAAATAAAAATGTTAATGTGCAACGCAAACTGCTCCATCAAACTCCAGTTGTTTATACCAAGAAATGGCTATATATTAACATTCATTTCTGTGTCTAAGCTTATTTCATAAAGACAGTGTCTACACTTAAAATGACACTGCCTATTATTATTATTATTATTATTATTATTATTATTATAATAAGATGCCAAGAATAGCAATCATAGTTGTATACTTTATACCTATATTAATACACACACCATTTTGTCAGGTTTTACCCAGCCATTTCACCAGGAAAGACTTTCTGGGAGGCAAATACTGGAATCTCACACACTGGCACATACATACAGTCATATATACAGTCAATGCCATCACCACAGACCCCTCTCATCCCTTTCAGCGAATGTGTTTACAGCTGCCATCTTGCAGCTTGCAAGCCAATACCACCAGGCTCAGGACAGCTTTTTTCTACACACTGTCAGGTTGAACTGTGGAAAGCACCCCCTGCTGCACCACCAGCCACTGTTTGCACTCACTCTCTGTTCTTACCTTATTCATTGCTTGTCTTTTTACTCATCTATAAATCATCTTATTCATTTGTTGTCTATTCATCAGTTCAGCGTGTCGGTGCTGTCCTGTGTTTAGTGTGCTGCGTGCCAGCGTAAGTGCAGAATGACAAAGTGAAGCATTAGCACTGTGAAGCACTTGAACAACTTGAAGAACACAAGGTCCCGGGCTCACTTCCTCACCACACTGTATAAAGATACAGGATCTTCAACTCTTGGTGGGACTCTAGATTGGGACACTTGGTTCCTTGCAAGTCCCAGTGTGGCATATACAGTTTCTGGTTTTGCTGCGTTGTCATTTCGGCGCGGCTCTGCTTCTGGGTTCCTTGGAACTGAGTACGTGGTCTCTGCTTCTGCTGGTCTGTCATTCTGAGGCATCTATACACAAGACACACACAGCATTAGCCTGTGGCTGCAGACACCTGCACATCACAGCTAAGCACTCACCGCCATGTATACATCCTCACACAGCAGCTTTTGGACATCCATTAATCCCCATAAATTACAGAGAACTTACACATCAGCCATGCGTAACACTGAATGCAGATCCTTTGAATTGTTTTTTTTTAGGATGTCTGAGTGAATGTGCTCTGAAATATTCAGCAAGGATCTTCCAGCCGACTTTAGTGACCTTCTGAGCAGTAGTGAGAAGTTTAGGCCTTCATGGTTTCAACTCACGAAATGTACCATAGAACGTTCCAGCGCTGGAAGCACATACGGTCTGTTTTGAACAAATGTGTGAAATATGTGACTGAAATTTTGTTCACTGTATCAAAATGGGTTCAGTATTGAAAAAGTGAACTGCTGGAACCTTTAAAGGAGAATCTGTTGTTCTAGCAGGAATTTGTTGCCATTCTCTTTGGTCAGAACTTCCACACTATGATAGTATGGCTGTACGGTATTTGTAAAGCTGTGTCTGTGCAGGTGAAGAAATAATAATAATAATAATAATAATAATAATAATAATGACATCAAAACATTAATATGCCTTATGATGCAAGCAAGTACATTAGTAGTTTGACCCATTACCTTGTACTCTCTGAATTGCTGCTGGATGACTGTGTAAATATTTTTAAGCACCTTAGTATGCAAACCTCCTTGGACAATGTTAGATAAATGGTAACAATTATATTACATAGACATGTTTCTAAATTTTGCCCATTTGTCTATTGCCCATTCGTGTGAAAAACTGGAAGAAGTATGAATATATTCTCATTTCGCACTCCAGTTCCTGGATGGCTGAAAACACAACGTCACAGTAAAATGGTTCTGATAAAATAGGGAAAGAACATTACCTGAGTAATCATATGTTTTCGAGAGGCATGGCGTCTTCTAATGATGGATGTGAGAATAGCAATGAATACAACGGCACCAAGTCCAACTACAGGAAATATCACAGGATATACTGACGTGGAACGACTGGGAGAGTGGTACTCGGCACCTGCAGATGAAACCACAAGGTACTTGTAGCAAGATAATCATTTCTATACTGGAATATAGTCACTGACAATGTCTTAGGGACCAGCTTTAAAGCCAGGAACAAAGAGTATGAACTCTGCAAAATGTTCACTACTTCCAGGTTAAAATGTACCAGGAATTTTCAAGCATCTGTATTTCGTGTTCACAGGCAGAGCCTACAGAGTGTCAAGTTTAGATTTCTTCTACAAAAACTATTAAGTTGACCTCAGTGGTAAGATATCCCCTAATGCTGCCCCACACAGTCAGTTCTTAAACACAAAACAGACAATGAAAGCCCCTGCTGTCATAACGTGATCTGCTGTGAAATATAGAGATCGGGACCAAATCCTTACACATGGGTTGTGACTGGGTGCCATTGCTGACGTGGTTGCGTCCCATACAGGTGATGGTTCCATTTTCAGGGGTGACTGTGATTTTCACATCTCCCCTAGTTGACTGATTTACCTCTATGCACTCGACCTGAGCACAGGTGTAGGAGACCCAACTGTCTCTAACTGTGCAGTTCACGAACACATTACAGAATCCCACAGTGGAGTTCAGATGGAGAACTGCCAGGTTTAGGATGGGTTTGGGCACAGCTTCTGTAAATCAGAACATAAAAATCGAAACATATATAATAAATCACGACGTCAACTTTAAGTGACACAAATAAACAGACGTCAAAACATGTACTTACTCTGGACATGCAAATTATACTGTGATTGTACAATTTCTCTCCCATCAACATCTATGCTGGCAGTGTAGGTGCCCATTTCTGACACCGTCAAGTTGCTAATGACCAGAGAAAGGTCTGCGGGATTAAAATTCATTTTCAGTTTTTTATAACTTGACAAATATTCACTCGTGTTGCCTTTTGAGCGCTCTACTATAGCTGTTGAGTTGATCTTCCAAGCAAATCTTCTGAACTCCAGCTGCGGATGTTCTCCCGCAGTGAGATGAACGATTCCTCCTTCTAAGACAAAGTGGTCAACCGGTGGGACCGTTTGCAAGGACCCTGGGAAGAGATGGGAAATACGATCACCACAAGTCTCTCCACTCTCAATAAGACTGACTTTTTAAGAGAATGTGATCACCAGAGCTTGAAGACAGAGAGGTGCCTACATGTAGGTCTTATTGTTGATCTGTTAGCACGTAAATTGTACTAAACAAGAATGATTGGCGACGTTCAGTGGCCACCAGAAGAACAGTTGTGTCACGTGATGCAGCCAGGTATCTGGACGATGTTCTCCTCAGCAGATAGCAGCCAAGCTTGAGACACCCAGCAGGGAATGGTCACAGTTCCCCACAGAAAACTAAGTACATTCAGAGTATATTCACTGAACAGTCATGTTTTTTACACGGTGAAGAGAGAATATAACTGTTTCACACCACCTGATCAGTTCTGACATTCATACATTTTAGTGTATTTTCCAAGAGCTTGTACATTTTTAGTTCAGTTCTACAAACAGCTTTACGATAAAGACAAATTTGGACTGAAACTGCAAAAAAAGACATTATTCTGTGGTCTATGGTCCTTCTGCAATTGCAGCAGAACCCACTGTCATACTGTATATGGCTGATACTCCAAACCCTCCCTGACCCATGGAGGAGCCTCAGAGTCTTGAGTTTGTTCTCCAAGAGTGTTCCCTTTAGTTTTTTCTTATTCACTCTCTTGAAGATCAGCAGCTGAAATACTGTAGTGTATTTAAAAAGGGGGCTTATTGCATGCGCCGTGTGTTGTGGATAATTTCTTACGGAAATGTTCACACGCTTACATATAACAGTTGTGCGATAAATACGATAAATAAGAAATTAACTACCGCCACACTTTATCACTGTATTGCTATGCCAAAACCTCACTTTTGGGTGAAAAGTACCACTGCAACAAATTTCAAGTCTATGGCTCGAAAAACAACACTGCATAAACAACAAAACAGCTTGCGAGCTGCGTCGATGAAGACCTCAAGGGGTGACTAACCCAAAACAGTAAACCAAGGTGCAAGGAATAAACAACAGGGGTAAATGTGTCCAAAAAGATGTCAGTACTATTTGTATTTACTGTGATTCACTTTTAAATATAATATAAATATAATTTAGTATTGTTAGGCTATCCATTTGTGTCAGTTTTACATATTGTTCCACATCATTAGAGAGGATTTATTTTTTCCAGCTAAAGAATAACTATAATAATCACTACAACATTTGCACCAATTGTGGGCCCTGAGTTGAAGTGTATCTTGCAATTTTGTGAAACAACTACAAGAACAGGAGATACAACCCTCTGTTTTACTAGCTGAGTAAATGAAGAGGGAGCGTTTTGCAGTGCAGGTGTGAGGACTGTTGCCTTGCGGCCTGGTTTGTGGCAGGACAGTACTCCTGTCTTGCCTTCGATCAAGGAAATCACACACACCTGTGCCAGGGAAGGTTCTCTGTTGCACACAAGGGAACACATGTCATCAGTACCTGATGGAGATGATGTGTTGGACTTATCTTGGTGCACCAGGGCAAAGGATGAATATCACGCACTTGTAACAGCTAAAGATTAAGAAGATAAGCTGGTGAGGTAAACAGGAGGTGGTTAGATGCAACTGAGCAGGGCCTAACAGCCAGGAACACTGGAGGTACCAAGCACCGTACAATATTAGGGTATACTGATTCTTCGTACAAGTATCATGGCAGATACATTCAAAATAACAGCAGTCATAACCTGGTTTACATCCTCTTGTCTTTCATGCCAAAAATTCAGTTTCATTTCCAAGCCGAACCATGTACACAAGTATTACCGTTTATGTTCCAAATGCCCCGTGCAACATAAAAATCAGGGTCCACGTCCTGAAAACCCGTCATAACATCTGCACCGTGAGCCAAGTATCAAGTATGTGTGAGGGGATCTGCTCACACAAGCACTTTTTTAACTTTTGAGTCCAAACGTTATCGCAAGATGTCCATTGCAGAAGAGACAGAGTGAGACTGATGAAGGTCTCTTAGTTGTATGAGCATTTTACAGTGTTTTAGTCATGTTTGGGGAAATTGGTAAGGTGTTGTTTTTTGGGTGTGGGGGGTTTGGAATGGATTATAATTTTTGCCATTTGGAATAATGGGAACTAGGCTCCCTATTTACGTTTTTCTGTATTAAATCCAGTGTTCTGGAACAGATTAGGAACGTAACGCAGGGTATGATTGTATTCCTATAGAAGGTTTCCGTGCCTCTGATCACACTTTTCTTTTAAAGAAAAATAAGTTGTGGTTGGAGACAAAACTATTCAGAATGCGTTCTGCGGGGACCTTGTCGGCTTTTAAAGAAATGTGCTATACCGTGCTGAGACATTTGTTCCAATTTCTGCTGACCTGACAAAGCTGATAAAAAAGTAAGTTCTCCGGATATACAACCACACGTACGACTGCCGCAAAAATGTTTACATCCACTGCAATTGTTGCGTTTCTATTTCTGACTTCATGTAATCCAAATGGAAATTCTAACTGCTTATCAAAGCAAAATACAGAAACATCAGTAATCCTCGCTTGAGTATTCAAAAATAGAAAATGTAGTGATTATTCACCAGTTTTGCTGTGATATATCTAAATAAACTGGGGACCTTCCCTGGGAACAGCCTGTCAGGGGTTGAAGTGAGATGTGTAGTTTCACACTTCTCTTTACATGCTTGGTTTAACACCTTTGCATAGTTGTCAGGTTACAATTTTACTTTGTTAGTATACTTATGAAGAAGCTTTTTTTGGGGTGGGAATAACACCAGTAACGCATAAAATGTTTGAAAAAATGTCGTCTCAAAAAAGAACCTTCAAGCTTCAAACTAACGCAGCCTTCATTTTACCGCAGTATGCGGGGCCACGGGGAAAAACATCATATCACACTTTCAATTTTCCACACTTGTGCAACGTCCTAACACCATCTCCCCACTATATAGCCTGGAAAAATAAGAACAGACTGTGATTTACTGTAATGTTATTGGATAGTTGTCAGACCTTATTCAGAACTTCCCGATTTATTATTTCCATCCAACCAATGACACCTTTTAATGAGGCAGAATCATATATGAAAATGAAATACAAATGAAAATGA
Organism: Arapaima gigas; assembly: GCA_900497675.1. Taxonomy (NCBI): domain Eukaryota; kingdom Metazoa; phylum Chordata; class Actinopteri; order Osteoglossiformes; family Osteoglossidae; genus Arapaima; species Arapaima gigas. The sequence continues at coordinate 9,919 of UFQX01001254.1, read as the reverse complement.
CACAAATGGAAATCACTGGTCACCTCACAGTAAATCAAATGACATTTATGTTATTTGAAAAAGTAAATCATACAGTAAACAGAAATAACACTGACTCATATTAGGAATCAGTTCTCAGCCACCGATTATTCATTTTGGTGACAGCTAACTAGAGGAAGGGTACATTTTGCTGTTATAACCGGTGAGGCTTGAGTCTTGTGATCGGAGACAGTTAGATGCAGCCTGCGATCTGCTGCGACTGTCGGCACCGTCTGATACACGTGCTGACAGCTGTGCTTCTCTGCTCGTCCCACAAACTGCCAGCTTCTCTGGTAGACGCAGATGAACGTTCTTCCAAGCGTCTTCTAACCCCCCTGCTAACTGTAGGTGCCCCTTTGAGGAGGCGTGGAGGAAGACTACTGACTATGGCACCCAGGATGCTCAAGGCGCTCAAACACTATGACAAAGTCAAGAGTTTTGACCGGTACACAAATGATCCCACAAAATCTAAGACTGTCTTTCCAAAAACTCAGCATCTTTCATTTCAGAACAGATTGTTTCAAATCCACATATGAAAGGTGTTTTTAAATACAATTTACGTTTATTACGTTTTAATTCTGTCAAATATTTCAACTGAGTTCAGTGAATTGAGATCTCAACAAGAGACCAAACACACTGTTATCAAATAAATGCTATTATACATATATATTATATTATACACAATGACAAATGACTAGTTAGTAACTGAAGTAACAAATTAACTCTGTTTTTTGTTCCATCTTATACGTTAACACAGTTAACACTGTTGTTCAAAATAATTTAGAGCTACTGTACCTGTCTCCAGTGAGAGAGCGATCCAGGGAATAACTGTGAGAAGGATTATCATTGTTTACATGTAGAGGGTAAAGCGGAGCTACAGGATTCACTAAGAGATGCACGCAGAAATGACTTCCTGCCGAAGACTTGCCTCGTTCTGAAAGGTGATTTCCAGATGTTAAGTTTAAATAACGTGACCTGATATGTTTTTTTCTCGCAAAAACTCGGGTGACGCTTTTCGGCTTGCCAAAAATAAACTATACCTTGTTTTACCCTAAGCAGCAGTGTAACCAGCCTGGGGGAAATTTGCTGGGACCGTGGATTTGGGTCAGTAACGTCACATCACAGGCATCCAGGCTCACCACCATCTCGCAAAAATCTGCTCTGTTTAAAAAATATTTTTAAAAATGCGAAAACTAATAATAAAGTCATCAGTCATGGAACGGGGCGAAATATGTATTTGCCTTGAGATAAAGTCTCCAGATGCACATATAGTAGAAGTCCAGCATAATACAGCCACAAGATGCTCAACTGGTTAGTTGCTTCTTGGGTCACGTCGAAAATTTTGTCTTCGCGATTTTCCAAGAAACTTCTGTTGTCACTGCAGCCATATTGATCTGCGTTACTCAAAGCTGTTGGCTGTACAAGTTCAGTTGTCATCCTTCACAGCACGGCTACAAGGAGAATAATGAAGGACTCAGTAAATGCCATTCGAAACCCACAAACATAAGTCTTACCTTTTGACGCTCTTGACGGAACCTTGTAAATATCCAAGGTTCTTCATTGTGGTCATTTTTTTGCTTTGTTATTTATTTATTACTATGTGTCTTATGAGTATCTTGTGTCATATGTCCTAAGTGGTGTGGTGTGCAGTGAATTTTCCTCCGAGTTCAAAAGAAGTTGTACCTCTCCTCTCCTCTCCTTATTATCAGCACTTAAAAAGAGTTTGTCCGGAGGCTTTGCTTCCATTCATGAAAAGATTTTAGTGCTGTTTACAGGTTTATAATGTAACTTACAGTTCTGTGTCAGATCTCAGGCTGTTACGAACCAGTCAAGTGTTAATTTGACATTTGGGCGCAGCTGCTCTAGCACTTTCAGTTTTTCTTCAGATTTTTCTCATTTCTAAATATATTTCATGGCTTCTCAGCTGATTTATCAGCCAGGAAGTCTATTCCTCCGATCCAAAAGGGACCTCTAAATGGGACGCTTAGTAATATGCTCGGGTGGGCTGAGGATGTACTCTGGTTGTACCGTCTCAGGACCCAGGCTAAGAATCACCGGCCCAATTCCTTTACACATGGATGCACTGAGAGGAAATGCACCAGAATAACCCCATCTTTCATGCATATCACATGAACACCTTCATGGGCTGGAGACAAACAGGTGCAAAAGACAGTACTACGGCAACCAGAAGAGAGCATATTCAGTGAGCACTGAGTGATGCTTTTATCAATGAGACATCCTACCTTGACCAGTCTCAAGACCATGCAGTGTGCAGAAGATGGCCCATTTTAGCACTGCTGATGACGTAGGTACCGATGCTGTATAGAAAAATCTTTTTAAAGGGGAAAAAGAGGTAATAAACTCATTGTTTTTTGTTGTTGATTGTCTGCATTCAGTACATCAATATACTGTACTGTATTACACTGGTTAAGCACTTCGCCATTTTGTCTAGGTTTTGTCTGCAACTGCAAGGTGGCAGAGCCGACATCAGAGACCGTGACATCTCTCTTTACAGCTTCCGTTTCACTCTCACAAGAAAGGATTGGCTTTTAAACCTGCCACCCAGGTCAGCCACCAGACTCACTTACATGGGCTTTTCTTTTATTTACATGAGTAAATTGTTTATTTTAGAGTATTTTCAACTTTAATTGTCTATTCAACTGATCAAATAAATACAAAACAAATTGAAAACCATAGTCTGCCTGGTTTTATCAAAAACAGATCGTTCAAGGGTTGTGGTGATCCAAGGCCAAACCTGGAGGCTCTGGCTGTGTGGCAGACTGAACCATGCAGACGATGGCAGTCCCCTGCAAGGCAGTCTTACACACTGGATCACCTTTATTCACACACTGTAGCAACTGAGAGTCACCATTTCACTTGAAACACATATCTTTGGAAAGTGGCTCAGGAGGACGGGGCACCTGTAGTTAACCTGTGGTTAGTGGTTAATTTAAACAGGGAGAAATGTATACTGAAGCAGGCGTTTCACAAAGTCTTAAATCTTCATTCCAGCCACAAATGTGTGGCTCCCAGGTCTCAAGTGTAAGATGTGAGTCATTTGGATTTGAGTCATGTCATGGTCCAGTGCCAAGATAGGCAGATTTTATGGTTTTTAGCAAAAATTTCACTTGTAAAAAAAAGTTTTTGGGAAATTGTGTGTAGGTATTATGTAATGGGATTTACCAGTCTGTAATCCCCCATCTGTACGGAGGAGTAACATCTGCACCCCTTGCAACCTCTTCAACATCCACGGGGAATTAACTTTTTTGAACTAATGCCAGTAAAAAGCTGGTTTGCATCAGCAGAAGAAATAACTGAAGCACAGAAATGTTGAAACTGGTTTAGTAAATCATGTAGGTTCTTGTCAGGGTTACAATGGATCAGAGCTGGGCCCCGGGCCAGGAGGACACACCCTGAACATGATGCCAGTTCATCACAGGACACACAAAAACACACAACCATAAACTACAGGCATCTTAGAAGTATCATTTTAACTTGAAACAGATGTCCGTAGAATGGAGGGAATTCACCTGAGTTGCCCACAATGCACCTTCTGTATCAACAGAGTTAGTCTATCTGCTAAATTAGTAAACAAAAATTATTATTCAAAAAGTGAAAAAAATCTAAATCCAGAAGCTCTGAAGTCGGCTTCTAACGGCTTGGGTCCCACACCTTTAGATGCAGATTTACAGCTACCCAAGTATCTCTGTCAATACAGCAAAATGCAGAAGTAAATATTTTAACACGTTGTAGCTTCAGACATCAAGCACCAGAGTTCAGCACCACTAGTGTTGTATATTAGTGTTGTATCTGGCACGTGCCAGATGCCGGTTTTACTGCTGATGTTCACTTTTACATTGATGTGCAGTGCGTGCATGTCAGAGCTACGTTCCATAAAGGAGTTGTTTTGAGGTTTCTTTTAAACTGTGTTATCTGTTGAATAAAGTATCAAATTGAATAGATCAACGATAGTAAAACGTGTGTGTGTGGCTACCCTTTGTTGGATTGGTGTCCCATCCAGGGTCTGGTTTCCTAGCCTATCACACGGTAACTCCAGGACAGACTCTTGACCGCCCTGTCCAGGATAAGCTGTTATAGGTAATAGATGAATGTCTTGTTTCACTTGAATACGGTGGATGGTCCTGTTTCCTTCAGTTGTGATGTAGCTGCTACGGCACAGTGACAAAGTAAGTACACCCCATGAAAAGGTTTGTCTTTTCTACATTTTGGAACAGAAGTATATGAAATATTTGATTGTCATTTCATCTGACCTAATTGTTAAAATTCATGTTGTGAAGTCACATTTTGTAGTCACGTGTGCTATTTAAATCAACAGAAATTTCCGGGTGCAGAAAAAGTACGTTCACACCTACCTTTATCATTGAATCAGAGGACTAAAATTAGAACCAGATGTCTCAGAAAGATGTAAATAACTAGAAAATCATTAGACAGTAACACAGTGCACACTGGCGTCAGAAACCTGCAGAAGTCTGCTTCGGTCGTAGCAACTGAGCTGTGTAGCTACACTATGTCGAGGTCAAAACAACTTTCTGAGGCCTTCAGAAGAAAGGTTGTTGATGCATATACGTTTGGGGTGGGTTTTAAAGCTATTTAAATTTTAGGCTACGTTGTCCCAAAAAAATCAACCCAAAAACTGATCAAAAATGTTACAGAACTCCAGGACAACATCAACGGAGTTAGTCGGAAGTCTTGACTCACTCAAAGTCAAAGTGCATGAACTGTCCGTCCAAAAGACTGCACAGCCTTACCTGTTCTCTGTTCTCAGAATAGAATACAGATGCACAAATGAAGTTTTCCAGATAACACTCAAGCGAACACCAGGACTACTGCACCAATGTGCTGTGGATGGATAAAAATAGAACTGTGTGCTCAGGGTTTCAGGTGGCAAGTCTGGTAAGAACCAGTCCTTTTACTTTTCCAAAAGAACCTCATACCAGCTATAAAGCATGGTTATGGAAGCATTATGGTTTAGGAGAGTGGTTGCTACCTGGGTACTGGTACCTGGGTACCTGGTTTATCATAGGTAAACCATAACCTTGGACCAAGACAATGACATAAAACATTGAAATCTACAAAAGAATGGTTGAGAAAGAAGAAATGGAAGAATATAAAATTTCTGAGCCAAAGCCCATATTTTTACAACAAAGAAATGGCAAGGGAATTTTCTTGCAGCATATGCAAGAAAGCCCTCAAACATCATACCATTGAAGGAGTTCTGTAAAGAGAAGTAGGAAAAAATTCAATGTAGGAAAGGGAGAGAAAATCACGAGACACCTACAAGAAGTGATTCCTTCCACAGGGAGCAACACCAGCTATTGAAGCTGAGGGGTGCACTTATTTTTCCACAAGCATTTTTACCTTTTAGATGGATTTTTTAAAAATATTGTTAATGTCTGAAATAAATGACTGAAAAGATTTTAACAGCATAATGTTTGCCAGGTCTTTTGTTTCCTACAGAAAACAAAACAGAAGCTTTGTGGGATCAGTCAGCCATTATGGGCTGCTATGTATTCCACAGGACACCGTAACCAAGGTCCTCCACTTGTACATTGTTACTGCCCTTCATTTACAGATGAGAAACATAAAGGTCATTAGTGAAATGGGTGAATAAAGGACAAGGTTTTCTGTGACAGTGACGCCTTTTCTATTCTGCTCCAAGCACCAAGGAGAACAGGTGGGAGTGTGTTAGGAATAGTGAAGCAGGACATCTTCAGGGTGGTGAGGTGAAGCAACCATCTCCAGTCCTACTGAAGGGGAGATTTAAAGTGTGACTGACTTGAAAACTTGAATTTTTGTACTGAGAGTCTAACCACTGTTTATTACTACACACAACTGGAAACAGGGGTCATTCTGACTCCATAAGAGAGAAGCTTTAGGAAACAGCAAAGAAAATGTAAGGAAAAATAAATGGAAAAATTTGCATTCTAAACTTTGTAAATTGAATGTTCATACTATGAGGTACCAAAGTTTTCATTTGGCAGTTTCCAGGAAAAGTCACATACGATGACTGACAGGTAACTGATACCTTTCAGGTCCGTGGGAGTAGGCAACACAGATGTTCTTCTATACAGCTGCAGGCCAGGACAGCAGCAATGCTGCACTGAATAAACTAATGAGGAGCCCTGATTTCTGCCCTGGGGGGGTCATCCTGGGCTCTGGAGGCAACAGTACAGCGAAAGAGTCTGTTAAATAATAGACTGGTTGCCCTGATCCAGTTAGCACCGCCTGAAGTCGTTCCTGCCACCAGTTGCTGGGCTCTATAATGCACCCTCCTGCTGTTGGGGTGGTACTGACCCCCTTATTCTACTAAGCTGTTTGTACTACCTTCATTCACTGTTTGCACACTTTACTCGCACTCTCAAATACGTGCCTAAATATAACATTTATTGTGACTCTGTTCTCTTTTGCCACCACATTATATTTGCATGTGGCTGTAACACTATGCAGTTTCCTTTTATATAAATCTATCCAAGTAATAATGAAAATATACGACTGATACCGAAACACATGTGGACCCGAAAGTTATGACTGCATCTTCACAGTGATAAAGATGAATATCTTTCACTATAAGGAGGATAAAGAAATATTCCCATTTAAAAAAAAATATTTGGATTTTGTCAGAGTTAAAAAGATGATAATGCAAATGTGTCTGTGAGCACCGGAATAACGTGTCATGTTAAGTTCAGGGTAGTGGAGTCTTCATAGTTGTTGTGTAGTTTCATATGCGGTTGTGCTGTAAGTGGAATATAATACAGTGTGTCTGTCTGTAGGTGTGATGTAAAGATGTGTGTCTGCAGTGCGGTGTCATTATCTCCTTCATTATTTGCAGTTATTGTGTATTTGTGCTTCTTCTGCTGTAGAAAACAACTACAGAAGAACAAAACACTGTATACGCCACTCCAGAAAAATCAAAACCCCGTCATGGTGTAAATGGCAGCCAAGAGACCCCACTGGCACTGTGCGCCACCCTGATGCCAGAAAGTGACCAGTGGCCCAGACTAAAGTCCCACCAAGCTGCGGTGGTGATATCTCCATATACAGCAAGGTGAACAAGTGATCTGGACTTCCTGGCTTCCTTCATGATTTTACAGTTATTTTATTGCGTCGTATTAACAAAGGAAAAAAACCTGCTGTTATAAAATGAATGTGCGGACTTTGGTTAACTGTATCCAGCCGTGTAAGAAGCCTTCAATGATGGAATCAGGTAAATACTAACTACTAATGACTGTACATGACTATGGAGGAACGTCTGAAAGATTCACTGAGAAATTGTGCTGTTTTGATGGAGCTCAGGGTGAGGAGAAACAGCTGAGCTGTTGTTTCCCTGCACTGTGCTGTGTTACTGTATACATGGCTGGTTTTTATACTCGGTCGGCCTGGCTGTGCTGCGTAGAGAAAGTTATAATGGGACAAGATTTTCTGTCTTGTGCCGCATTTCTTCAACTTCCCACCTCACTTAGTGCAGATTTCTTACTCGCGATTCAGCCAAACAACATGTCTATGTTCACGCAATATGTGAATTTCAATGTGCAATAAACACCTTCTTATTTAAATGCGTTAATCTGTCGTGTCATTTAGATTCCATTAAATGCTACTCATAAAAATGACAAAGGAGGAGGACAGGGATCCATCGGAAAGGTAAACAGGAGCAAAGCTTTAGTCAAAGTAATCAAAACTTATTGTTGTTGGAAAAATGTGCTGACTAAACTAAACCGACTAAACTTACCTCCCATGATGGTGAAGAAATTTCACCTGCAGTAACACATGGACATGCATATTATCCACTGGCAACATCCAGTACTGCACTATTGATCTAAACAAACCCAGTACTGTGATACGTAAAGGGAGTTGTGTTGCTAAAGAATAAGCTATGCAGATGTATGGCAGCATCTGAACAGTAATGGTGTGATCTTAACAGATCTTAACTCACACTCACCAGCAGACAGCATCTTTATTTCTCCTCCATTGTTCCACCAGGTAGCAGCATTTATCTTCCTCAGCTTTAATACAGACTGAGTGAAAAGCACCCACATATTTTAAGATGCCAACTGTTGGATTGAGCCAACAGTACCATTGTGCTTTAGACCAATGGGTGTGTCTGTGAGGTGTGTGTGACCCCCCTCCTCCATCCTCAAGGTGGCCATCTTGAATTCAGGTCAATGATTCTAACTGAAAATGTCACATGATGTGTAATATCTCATTCATGAGAACTTTTTCTGAGGTTACAGAAGCTGACGTACGAATAAACGGAGGGACTGTGGGAGGGAACTGCAGCACCTGGTAGAAATCCAACACTTCACACAACACTGAACATGTTATTTGAGCAGAATAAATGCGTAAATCAAAGCCGTATGTTTATTCATTCATAAATCGCAGTGTGTTTGATGAATCCTGTGACCAGGACTTACAGTTTACAGATATTTTGCGTCACCCTGGAGGGGCTGGAGGGCTGGACTGAGCTGCAGAATCACCCCCTGCAGTGGGTTACAGTGAGGGCTGTTATGACTAAACCCACAGAGAACATCACTGTCTTCAGTTGCTGCCACGAAAATCCTGTACTGGCTGCTGGAGTGGAAAGAAATTCACCTGTAAGGAATAAATCAGTGTTGGTTAAACTGACAGCACAGTTTTTCATGCACATATTTCAGTAAAGCAGTATTTGGTTACAAGAAGAGCTGTGCAGTTATGAAACTCTGATGAAAAGGAAAAGCATAATTTGAATATGATTTGGTCTAAACACGTTACACATGATGTCAAATACTGACATAATTTTTTGGGTGTGTCTGAGCACCTCTTGGAGGTTTTGAAATTTTGCAGACCAATAACCTCAAGACACGTCGAAGTGTCAAATGGAAGTTTCCCAGTTCCTTATAACACCAAACACTGTGAAACACTGAATCGTTATTATGCAAGAATAATATTTCAGTTTCTTCTTGAAATAAATTATTTGTGACATAAAACTAATGTTGACTTATAAAAAAATCATTATTAGTGTTATTATTTTGAATTAAAATATCACATGGAACAGAAGACAAAGGTATCATTTTGTTATCCAGTAAAACATGCAATTTTGTCACGGCTCTGAATACTTTTGCAACACCCTGTAAACCCTCATCTGTTACTCCAGTCATAAGAAACGTTGTGAAGCTCTGAACTTTCACACGATCAGCAGAGCAACAGAGTCACACACTTACACACAGATGTCAGTGGTTCTGACTGGGTCTCCCTGCTGACCCCATTGCTGCCGGTACAGAAGATGGTTCCATTGTCACTCTTCACACTGATGTTCACATCTGACCCAGGTGACAGTTGTACCTGTGAGCACTGGACCTGGTCGCAGGTACCGGAAACCCAGCTGTCTCTAACTGAGCAGTTCACTGACACCTTACAGGATAATCCAGAGGAATTCAGTTGAAGTAACGTCAGATTTAAGGTGGGTTTGGGAACAGCTTCTGCAAAACACATCAACATGGATTTAACCCTAACAATCCTCACTGGTGATGTTAGTAGTTATAAGGGACACAAGTGGACAGGAGACAGAGACCCGCTTACCCTGGACATGCAGGTTGTATTTGGCCACATCAGTCTGTTGCCCCTCAGTGTCAATAGTTTCAGCAGAGTAAACACCACTGTCTGTCTCATTCAGGTCTTTAATGTGCAGAGAGAGGTCTGTGGTGTTAAACTCCATCTTCTGTTCAAACTTAGCAAAATATTGCACATAGTTTGCGCCCACTGTGTACTCCACTATAAATGTAGAGTTTATTTTCCATGATAATCTACGTAAATTCAGCCTTTGCAGTCTGTCCACAGTGAGGTCAACAGACCCTCCTTTCCGCCCAAACCGATCTTCAGCTTCCACTGCAGCACTCAGCTCTGGAGA
>UFQX01001253.1:29891-80040 GCA_900497675.1 Arapaima gigas | reverse complement strand
TTGGGTAGAGTATGATAGAGTGTAGTACAGTAGGGTAGAGTATGATAGAGTGTAATACAGTTGAGTAGAGTATGAGAGTGTAGTACAGTAGGGTACAGTGTAGTACAGTAGAGTACACTAGGGTAGAGCTTTAGTTTATATAGATCCCACTCGGGGCCTTTACAGAAGGACACAGTAATGAAATGAAGGTAAAAATCTGCCCAATAAATAATGAAAAAGTGAGGAAAATAACAGAATGAGAAAGTAATAATAAAACAACTGACGACAAAAGGTGGAAAAGGTGCATTTTTTTGGATGATATCAGATTGTGAATTTATTGAAGGGCACAAACTATATAAATACACTCAGCATGTAAATGTATTTCAGTTAATCTTTTAAACTCCAGATGAACTAATATTTATGGACCCGGTTTTCTTTTTCTTCATTTCTACCGTGTTCTGTGTGACCTGCGCATACGGAGCCAGCAGAAACGCCGGGCAGCTGCCCGGAAGCGCGACCTCGGTCTCGCCGCAGCGTCCGTGCGGGAATTTCGGGGCCGTTTATCCGGGATTTAAAATCAGAAATGGAGCTGCGGTGCCAGGTTCAGGAGGTGGGCTTCAGTGTAAAAATAATACCTCAAACCACCCGATCTGAGTGCGTCACCAAGCACAGACATTAAATAGCATAGGACCGCTTACTGAGCCTTGAGGAACACCAGGTTTTCCCGCCGCCTTTATGATTTATAATCAGAACGCAAAATAAAATAAGTTTTGCGTCTCAAAATTGAACAAGAGCGAGAGAGAGAGAGAGAAGAAGACTGGCCGCTGGTCCATGTACGACAGAGGAGGGGGACAGCGCAGTGCCTTTACCGTAATGTTTATTTGTCAGCTTTCGGTGTCTCGGTAGAAAACTCTCAAACCACACAGCAGTTACAGCTGCAGTAACAGCAACTCCTGCATCAGATGTACTGCTTGCCAAAAATAGGTGCATCCTCTCTGCTCCCAGCAACCTTGAACGAGGAAGAAGACGGAGGGGATCCGCGCTCTTCTGCGCAAATCGTTTCGACGCGTTTGAAAGGCTGAGGTTTTTTTCGACGTGCCGCGTAAAATGTTGCCTCCAAATCTGTACGATTATGATCAGCGTTTCCCCCGGACTCCCGAACCAGCACAGCCGAAACCTGCAAAGCCTTTTATTTCCACCACAGTATATAAATGATCTGCTTTGGCTGGAGAAAAGGGGGGGGCGGATGGGGGGGGGGGTTTTTTTTTACATTTCGGGAAAAAAAANAGAAAAGGGGGGGGCGGATGGGGGGGGGGGTGTTTTTTGTACATTCTGGAAAAAAAAACGCCGACGGTTCTTTCCAGGTACGTTTATGTTTTGACTCTTCAGCCAAACATTTGGCACAGAATCGATGTGCTATGTAGTGTTTTACATCAAACAGTTTACACCAGCCTGCTCGGTGGATGGGAGGGTTTACAACAGCGCGGTTCCGTCAGCTGGACTGCAAAAAAAAAAAATAAAAATTAGGAACAGCTGTTGCTCAGGTGTATCTAATGAAGCTTGTAAGCTTCTCATCCATCTCCCCATAACGTCCATAAGACACGTCCAAGCTCCTCTGACCGTCTTGTGGCTGAAAAGTCACTCCTATTACGTTACCATGGTACACTTGCTCATTTACCCAGGTACAGCACTGTGGACCCCCCCTTCGCCCCCCGTTGTCTCTATTCGTCCAGCTTTTGCTCATTAAATTGAATTAGATCTGCTTGTCAGGTCTGGCAGGACATGAAGGGAGCCTGAGAGAGAAGAAGCAACACCAGGATGGTCTGTATGCAAATTCCTTGTTGTGAAAGATCAGACCGAAAAAAGCGTTTATTGCCGCGCGCCTTTATGCAGCAGGTGTAGGACGAAAAGGACCCCCTCGGGTCCGAGGTCCACTGAACGGGGAGAAAGAAAATGCAGAGGAATAAACGAAACGATAACGTGGATGTAGATCAATTAAAGATAAACATAAAAGGTTATAAATATTAAAAGATATGAATGCGTAAATGAAAAAAATGAAGTCATCGCAGACAATAAAAGGTGCTGCTGCAGACGTGAAGAAGAAACTTCCCATCCATCTGGAACCACCTTTAGCTGCAATGGCTTTGTGTAGCTGCTGACCAGGCTCTCACACTCCACCACCCACCCGTGCTGTAACTCAGCAACATCTGCAGGATGAGGGTCTCTCGCTGAATGATGCAGGCCTCGTATTTATAAAAGTGTGTGAGACCCCCCACCCACCTTTACGGCCACACCGATGTGGTCGGCCTGGACTGAGATGTGAGAAGTTCATCCTGCAGATGCCTGGCAGCAAAGCAGCTGCTCAAAACCAGAAAAAAGAAGACTCGTATTAACAACATCATTGCTGGCCGGTTTCACGCGTGGGAGAAAAACTGTTTTGTTTTATTATATGGATCCGTAAAATAACAGATTGGTACTTTTTGACACCTGATGTAGATCCTCCACACCTGAACCTGGAGGAGTGACACATGACAAATGCCTCCCATCATGTGTCCCCAGCCCAAAACCCACAGGCGTTGTCCCCCGTTTCACACCTGTAGCGACTGGTTTGAATTAAGATGGCGATTATATTAGATTTAAAAAAAAAAATTCCAGCGTGAACAGTGTCGCCATAAATATCCAGCATCTTGTTTGCCTCGAATAACCGAGCAAATAGGCAGTGAGCAGAAGCTGGAATCGGCGCACAGATGGACGGTTTCCAGGCGGGCCGGAGAGCCGCACATGGCAGCGATGAACTGCACGTTTCTCCAGAGACTCGTGTGCGTTTGATTCTGGACCCACATACAAGTGTTGCTCTGGTGCTTAATAGACAAAGTTATTGTTTGCATCCATCAAAAACCACCACATTAACATTCTGCAGAAAAAAAAACAGGACAAAAAAATGTGCCACTGCCAGAAATGTGCCATTTCTGGGTTTTTTTTCCCTCTTTATTTGTCCAAAATGGGCGACGTGCAGCTAATTTACATATTCCCCTGGACAAATGTCAGTACATCACCGCACTGCAAAATACCTTCTGTGTCTTTGAATGATTATTTTAATTATTGTTCATTCCGATCTGTGTCTCCCTCCCGTTTATGAGGGGAAGGCTTTTTAAAATCGTGGCACGGGGAGAAACGCGACGCGGCGAGTTTATAGTCTGCGTGGGGCTCGGAGACGAGCAAAGTCCCCACTGGACCCAGTGATCCCAGCATCCAGACCCTCCAGCTTCCACACGGCGACAAGTTCGGAAAGACAGTGGAACGAAAGCTGGAGGGTTGGTTCTACTTCGCTTGTGGCACGCGGTGTCACACGGAACTCAGGCACTCAGAAGCTTCTGCTTTTACTCTCATTTCTGAGACTGACCATTTCTGACTTGTTTAGGGCATTAAAATGACGGGTAAAAAACTCCGGGTAAACAGTAAGACAGGCGAGGCCGGCTGGTGGAGCAGCGTTTACGGCTGGGGCCTTACGGAAGGGCCTGAGTTTGAATCTCTTGCCGAAAAATCCACAGTAAAGGTACTTGCAATGAAAAGGTACAATAGGAGAACCCTGCGGTGCGAGAAGGTAGATTCTTGTAAAATTCAATTCTCTAAAATCGTAAAGTTGCACCCAGGCATCTGCTGAATGAAGATTATTAATTTGTGCTACATTGCAAGTAAGATGGTCAAATGACATACATAAATGGTGATTCTAATTTAAAATGGTACTATTTATTAATAAATACAATTTAACGCATTTCTTAATTTTTTTGCTAACGAAAGTCATGATTTGAAACGTTTGCTTTTGTTACAATACAAATTCTCACCGGTCATGTTACGACCTGCCACTAGAGGCCGCTAAAAGACCACTGAGGCCCCATCGCTGGTCTGTGTTACGGCTTCGCTTTAAATAATGAATTTTAACAGGATAAACTGTTTAAACTGACAAACACAGAAACAAACAGAGAGAAGAGAGTGTGTAATTGTAAAACTTGAGCTGCTCCGGTATGAAAAAAGTTAGCGGATGTAGCATTAAGTGGAATGTTTGGCCTCCCCATATAGCGAGAACCTTCTACATCAGTCCAGCAAACAAAACAGCAGGTGAGAAGGGGCTCTGACTGGGTGGGTTTCACAATATGGGCCTTTTTTTTGCACTCAGAACCACCTGGTGATACGCAGCTCGTGGCCTGAGAAGCAACGGCATCACCGACACCTTCCGCTGGCCCACAGAGCATGAAGCTGCATCAGCAGCATCGCCTCAGCTGTAAAGCGTCACCTTATCCATCTTCTCCTTCATCTGATGACATCGCCCTTTGCCAGCTCCTTGTTATACATAAACCATTTTTTATTCCCCCCTCCCAAATAATTTGGAGGCCACTCATAAATCTCACACCAGTACCCAATGTATTCAGCTGCAAGTCAAAATGTCAAACTGCTTACATGTTAAAAACTATTTAAAGTACTTAAACACAGAATCTCCGTAACGTGTTGATTTGAATATCATCGGTATCATTAAAAGCCTCTTTCCATTTCATGCTGGGTTTAACACAACTTCAAGCCCTGACACAACTCATAGGTTCAATTTGAGAAAAAAATCCTTATAATTTTCTGTATATTTGTGATGTTGGAAAGATCTGAACCCCGCGTGGGTTTACACGCTTGGATTTTTGGTTTTACGTCTTTGCTGCAGTTTGCAGCTGTGGATCCGTGCAAAACGATGAGGCAAAACTGCGTACGGAATAACCTCAGACTTAAATGTGTCCCTCTCCGGAAGGCGGCTTTGGGGGTCACATTTAATCTTCTCCTCCAAAAAGCCAGGTCTGCAGCCCAGCCTCACACACCACCTCACGCTAAACCCCCATTCTCCTTCGGGGGTGTCTGGCAGCCGTATAAACCGTCTGCTTACCGGTGTATTTATGTGTTTGCGTTGCTCTGCAGAGTGATGGTGAGCGCTGCTGAATATTGATGATTCCACCGGTGGTTTCATTTCACCTTTTCAGTGAGCAATGCAGAGATGTATGATGTATAAATCCTGTCGTTATACTTCTGCATATAAAATACATTCCACAGGAGCAAAGCTGGAAATGTCCTGCAGAGGACCAGGTTGAACTGTGACATACAGAGAGAAGCACAGCGCCACTACATACATGACATGTTTGTTATGCAGTAATACCTGTACTGGTGGTCTGGATGCGTTGCTGACAAATGTTGCTTAATAAAACAGCGCTATAAGATGCCATTAATACAATATATTGCATATATAGAGTTTGAAAATTGCACAGCATAATACATAATGGATTCATTATCCCTTCAATAACAGCAAATAAACACAGCAGACGCTATTTTATGGATAACATATATCGGACTGCAAAAAAGTAGATAGCTTACATTTTTAAAAATATAGCAAATTGTTATGATGAATTACAGAGAGGGTAAAAATAAAGTGCTATCATGAAACAGCGCTTTGGCACGTACAACTGCAAGTAAACATAAAATTCCCCCAAAAGAATTAGCTATTTTATTATCTGTACATATTGTGTGATGCCAAGACAACTAATCTTAACAGGCGTTTTGTCACTTCTTTACATGGGTGGCCAATGTTGACCTTCACAGGAGTGTGGAATAGGTTCGAGGTGACTCAGTTTTCCCTGGTGACTCAGGATTAATTCACCTTTTCCGGTTGGTGATGGTACAGGAGGTCGAGCCAAGCAGCGTTGTGGCGAGATGCCGGGGTGCCAGTTACTCCCAAATAAGGTGCTGTTCTTCACTGCCGCACTGAGTGAAGCGTAACGCACCATAAGCCGATAAGAAATGGGATTTAAAAAAAAAAAACTGTCCAGAGCAAAAATCACCGGACGCATCGGTCGCGTTGAAAAGGTGTCGCGGTGTCGCGGTGTCGCTCTCACCTTCTCGCTTTTCTCCCTCCGCCAACTGACATTCAGCCACGATGATTTATTACGGGGTTATGCCATTATCAGCCCCCTTTGGGCCATTTCTCCTTTCTCCTTTGTGGTAAAATTGATAAAGAGGACGGCATAACAATCTAAGGGGTATGACTGTTACACGCAAACAGGCTGAGGTCACTCTGTCAAACACGCTAGCTGCTCTGTTCATTGGCATGTGAGCACAAAACCGTCAAGCCGCATCGATTCGAGCCGAACCTAATTGTCCCGATTCCCCCGGTGATTCTTATTATTCTGGTTTGCCTCCAATTTGGGTCAATATGTTGCTAATAATTATCTGGTTTACCCTCCAGGGTGGCAGCAGCACTCATTTATTAGCTGCAAATAAATGGCACAGAAAGGGGCCACTGGGTGGGGTTGCGGCCGGAAATCACTTTTCCGGTTACTGACAGGGGTCCGGGTTGTGAGGTAAGCAGCACCATGGCGATGGAGGCCCCTGCCGGGGGCCACACGTGCTACTGTATGGCCAACTTGAGGGTGTCTCTTCTCCCTCGTGGACCGTTTCTCCTCCCTCTTGCAAGAGGTCAAAGTCACCAAGTTCAGCAAAGGCTTCCCATTGGCCCTGCTGTCCACCTGCAGACCTTCCTCCTCAGTACAGTCGCCCCTCAATCCACGCACCTAATCGGTTCCTGAAGGGCACATAAATCGAGGGGCTATTTCCATTTTTTTTTCTTATGGGGAAAATTATAAGATTATACCATATTATATTGTTCCAGCCCGACCCAAAACCCCCCCAAAAAATTTCCCAGATTTCACTAGAACACTCAAAAAAGCTTATATAAGCAAGAAACATCACTGTGCCCGCTGTAGCATGAAGAGGATTCACCGCAGCGACGTAACTGAAACAAACAAAAACAAAAGTTTTATTAATAACCAGGTTCCTGCACAAACGAAACCCCTAGAACTCTATGTTCACCATGAGTGATAACTTACATACCATATTCACCCGTGTAGAAAAGCACTAAATATGACCATATTCACCCGTGTAGAATAGCACTAAATATGACCATAT
Organism: Arapaima gigas; assembly: GCA_900497675.1. Taxonomy (NCBI): domain Eukaryota; kingdom Metazoa; phylum Chordata; class Actinopteri; order Osteoglossiformes; family Osteoglossidae; genus Arapaima; species Arapaima gigas. The sequence continues at coordinate 73,068 of UFQX01001253.1, read as the reverse complement.
TCACCCGTGTAGAAAAGCACTAGATATGACCATATTCACCCGTGTAGAAAAGCACTAAATATGACCATATTCACCTGTGTAGAATAGCACTAAATATTATCGTATTCACTTGAGTAGAACAGCGCTAAATATTACCACATCCATTTAGCACAGTACTAAACTGATACCACTACATTAAAAGATGAGGTGAGGATGGAGCAGATTGTCACATGAACAAAATGATAACAGCAATGAGTCTGGTTATCTGTGGTCCGCTGAATGAGAGTTGGCTGGGGGTCCTACTGTTCTCAGGTGAGTTATGATCACGATTTTGATAAACAGCCACAGCTGGAGCAATTTCAGTCTTATGGATGCTTCCTGCTGGATTACCTCATACCAAAAATGCGCATTAGCCAAATGTTTTAAATGAAGTATTACGCCTCTGGCAATAATCCTTTCCTGAAAACATAATATAAAAGAGAAATTCAAGGTTACTTGAATAACATATTCATTAATTAGCCTTTTTAAATTTTTGCTGCTAATTAGGGTCGGATATAAATGGCGCACTTGGCATGGGATTCAAACCTACACAAGATCACAAGGACCCAAACTGTTATTCATCACTGTATGGCGTCAAAGAAGTTTCTAGAAACAGCAGCAGAGGCCATTCTACTGCTGCTGTGATGTGGCCCACGTCACCTGAAATGACAGCGTTTGACATGTTATTTCTTGTATTAATTTCTGTGGGCCTGGTACCACCCAGTATAAATCATTCCCTCTCCTGCTCTCAGCAGACATCATGTTTGTCAGGAACCCCAGTTTACAACAGTCATCTGTCTTCATAATTAAAGCCTTAAATGTTGCCTTTAGCTTGTGGAATGTGATGTTCTGGATCATATCAAAAGGACGCCCGTCTGGAAATGTCAGACATTGTCTGTAGAAACACCTACATGATGGTCGCATCATGACATTACTGCTTCAGAACGAGTGCTCAGGTTTAAATTTTTTGCTTCATTTGTTTACTCTTCCAAAAAATAAAAATAAATCTCAGTGTTTGCATTTCTGCAACGTGACAGTGACATTAATCATGTCAATAGTGAAGATAACCCGCTGACACGTTGCAGTTCATTCTGGGTCTAGTTCTCTTGTGAACTCGTGAGAGTCCTTGTTGTTTCAGGCCCTTTTTTTTTAAAAAAAAAATCCTACATCCAGTGCTTGACATGGGTAAAAATAAGTGCCGCTACTCTCCTTACTGCCACGTTAATGCACTGCTGAGATTTTGAATTTCTCAGATGTTGAATTTCTGCAGCAAATTAAAGATATGGGGAGAGATCGCTATTTTTTGCTATAAGAATAATGGTATTAAAGTATCGCATGAGCCGACTTGCAGTGTAACTTAGTGCACTCTGGGTAATGAAATGTCTATGTGGGGCTGTGATGAAAAATATTATGTTTTGCTGGGAGAATCTGGTCAACAGAAGGCAGAAAAGAGCACCTGGGGATTATGGGAAGTGCAGGTACACAAGACACAGTGCCAGTTCTCCAAAGAGCAAAATATAACAGTACTGGTACCGTGTACTGCTGAGTACCGACTCATATAAAGTACTGTCCACATCACAGAGCACATCTAACTCCCTGCACCAGGTTTCTTTAAAAGAAGACAGGAATGGCTTAGAATAAAAGGATTATCTCTCCTAACCTGGAATGACAGCTTGTAAAACTACAACCCGATTCTTTAAACAGACGCAGAATATCTTCATTTTTCCTGACATGGAAGTTTAAAGAGCGCCAGGTTTTGCAAAAGAACATCAGTTCAACTGACCAAGAATCACCCAGCAACCCATCAGTTAACCAGACACGTTCTACGCCTCAGACGCCCGTCTGAAATTCTCAAAAGGAAAAATCGCACCGACCAAAAGGAAAAAGACCGGGAGAAATATTGTCCAAACAGCTCGGCCAGCTACGTGACCTGTCTGCTGCGAAAGTTGCCGCCAGACGTATTCAATTTCCGGAATTATTTACTCCTGTGGCACTAAGTGAATTGGCCAAACTGTTTACATCCTCTAAATCACCAGCCTGTCTGCCGAAACCTGGTCGTTCAAAGGTATCGAAGGACATCGCCTACAGCTGCCAAGCACAAGGTAGAGTTTAACTCTTCTAAGCTATCGCCACGAAATACACCCAAGTCTTCTAGAAACGGCCATAATTTAACAGCAAATCACGACGCTAAATCCAGACTAAAATCCAGGCCTGTCAAAAATACCAAGCTCCAGCAAATCTTCCGTTCACACCAAAGCTTTTAGACTGAGGTGTTTCCAAGAACCCTTGAAGGCCCGTCCTCCTCGGTGTGTTTGAACACCACGGCGCAGCCCTGACACAGCTGTCGGCGTCGTAAATGACGTACGGCGGTGCTTTCCTTTGATCGTGACTATATCTCTATATTTATGCCTACAAACTTAAGTGCCGTCTGACACCATCAGGCACCGTATTCCTCTCGACAGCCCAGAATCTGTGTCAGCGTCTGCGGACTGGAGTTTACCCAGTTCAGCTCTTATCGACGGGGTAGATTTCACTTGCGGAGGGCAAACGGTTATAAAAGAGACGTGTTTGTCCGCTGGGAGCGTTATACTTGTACGTTTCTTTATGCTGACCTTCCGCAGTGTTACAGGTGCTGTGGTGGTGAGCACTTGAAATGGTGGCAAGTATGGAAATACGGGAAACAAGAGTCATTCTGCAAACAGAGTAAAACGTCTGAGCTTCACGGCCGGACCAAAGACCGAAGGCAGGAACCACCTTCTCAAAACTGTCACAGCAACTGCACGTCACCTGGGGCCGGGACAATAACGTGCAGCGAGTCTCTCTGTCCGCACTTCATTTCCGTTCCCCTAACCACCAGACAATACCTGCTTAAATGATCTGTTTCGTTTCTCAGCTGTCATTGCTTGGTTAGGGGAAAAAAAAGATGATGATTTATCAGAAGAACGAAAACACTCACTGGTCTTTAGGGAAGAGTTACTGACCGAAAAAAAAAAAAAAAAATTGTGCCAGATGTAGTTTATTTCAAAATTCCATCCAGGTTGAGGTTCAGCACTATGGTTATGCTTACGGCACAATGTAAGCAATATAAATTTTTTATATAGTTGTGCACTTTGTCGATTAGCAAGAATAACTCGCAATGTGATTTATTTGAGGATTGTGTGGCACAAATGAGAGATTCGAGTTCAGCAGTGATGATCAGCGGTGCTCTGAGGGGGTGGGTGGGGGGGGGATTCTCTGGAACGCATTTGTTAACATTCACCGACGGCAACATGTTGAGGAGGAGACAATTCAGGATTCGAGTAGATTCGTTTTTCTTGGACCACAAGCATCGTTGTGGTGAACAAGCCATTGCTCTCCTCTGTGGCTCATGGTTTCAGGGACATGTGGATACTTAGTGAAGCTCAATGCTGGCGAGAAGACCTCTAACCTCTAACCCAGGGGTGTGTACCATTTATCCCAATGTCTGGCACATCGTGGAGGCTTCAAAACATGGATCATAATCAGACATTATCTACACTTTTGTACAAAATAGTCACGTTATTTAAAAAAAAATCCTTTCCTTATGGCTCCAAATCCCTTGCCGTGTAAATGACATTATTTAATGCACCTACTTATGTGAAGACAGTTGATTCCATGGCAGCAGCTGGAGCAGAAGTGTGAAAAGTGTACCACGGTAAGGACTGGACTGTCCTACCATCTGCATCCATGCTGCACTTCTGTACCTCCTCTTCCGCTCGCCACAGGTCCGCAGGGGTCCGCGTGTGCTCGGACTTCACCTGATTCGCATTGCAGGGCCTGACGTATTCAGAAAGTGCTGGAAAAGCCCGACCTTCCTCTGTCGCCCACAGTTATGAACACAGCATTTACGCATGTCGATTTTTGTGCGTCACTTTATATGTGAAAATACAGTATATATAATAAATGAAAAAATCCCCTAGTTAACAAACAGCATCTGTCGTCACATACATTTGTGCCTGTATTGTCCTTTAAAAGCAGATATTGCCTCTTATTTTTTCATAGAATTCCTGGAGGAAACCCAGCACAGTCCTCAAGAGAGGTTATCAGAAATGTAAAAAATGCAAAAAACAGGAAAACTCAAAAAGAGTTGGTAGGATCCGGGATGGCTGACTGCCCCATAAATTTTCAAAATTAGTTTCATTCAGCAGAGGAAGGTTTAATACACACACTAAAACTGAGATGTTCGCTGTAGAATAATGAACACGGTGCATTTTGGTGATAAAAGACAAACTAATGACCTGTCGCACCTCTAAATGTAATGAGTTTAGCAGCACATGCAGTCAAACTATCATTTAGAGTGTGTTGCTAAGTCTCTGTCGAAATGCTTTTTTAGCGAATACAATTTGCGCGAGCGGAAACCGTCCAAAACTTCAAGCTGCAAATACATCATAAAAACGGAGCCGTTTGAAAAAAGAGCCGTCTTTATTCCGCACGGGTCAAACGGCCTTACGGACGTGAGTTTCTCCTGAGCAAAAGGACGGAAGTAAATCCGTGTCAGGCTTCGAGAAGTGCATTTTGGTCAGTGCGACAGCGGCGGGTTCCCTCACAGGCGCCGCAAAGTTCGCAAGCGCACGCTGTGAGGGCGCAGATCGTGGACGCCGTCGCCTGCCGCAGATCGACCCGAAACGCCCAGCTTACGGAGGAGACTGCTTCTGAGCTGCTCAGATTCTCACAATTTCCCAGTAATACATCTAAACTGGAAAAAATCCCCTACCTTCAAAAGGTCTTTTATTGTGCGTAACTCTACTTCCCACTCAAGTATCTTCTGTCCTCATTGTGTGAATAAAAAAGTTTAAGTGCAGCATGTCTGCAACTCGACTGATCCTCCTTCTGAAGGACAAACAAGGCAAAGACGGCACAGCGCTGCGGTTTTTCGTAATACGAAACACTTAAAAAATTTGTCTTGCTCCTCACTAGTGATACGTGATGTGCGTTATTTATGCTGCCATTGTTGTTTACAAAAGAAGAATCCGGTGTCTGTAACTAGCAGGTTATACTTAGTTTATTCTTGACTCATGTTAACAAACACAGTGGACGTACAGATGGACGGATGGGTGGAAGGAAGGACAAATGGATGATATATGGATAGATGGATGGATGGAACAAAGACATCAGTAAAATTTGGAATTTTTAAATGTTTCATTTCCAAAAGTAGAGCTGAACTGCATTGCTGGTGGGGGGGGGGGGGTGAGTGACAGAAATCAACGGAGGATGAGAAGTGAACGTTGACAGTGAGCATCGACCCTAAACATGTCCCGGCAGACATCATGTGTGTCATCATCTGACTCTGCAACAAAAATATGAATCGTCCTTCCTGGCAACTGCAGAACCTCATGAAAGAAAAGCCTGTAACATTCTGCTGAGTCACACTCTTCGTTTCACATTAACGTGAAAAACGTTTCATTTATTTAGCTTTAAGTATCTAAAACAATATCAAACACAGCCAGACAGTCTTTCCTATCTGTAGCTACTGCCTCTATTTTTTCAACCTAGAATGCCACGGAGGGGGCAGCCGCTGGCAGTTGGACCCCCAAAGGTTTACTTTTCTTCTTCACCTTTTGGTTTAGAGTTTTTTTTTGTCTCCTCCTGCCTGTTGCCGGCAGGATTACGTTATTGCTTTTCCAGCCAATATAATTGCTCTTTTTATTAAATGTATAGCTAACCTTTTACGTGTAGACTTTCCCACTATATCTGCTCTCCCGTCTTAATATTTTCTTTAGCGTTCTGGCTCAGCGTGTGAGAAGAAGCGCTATATAAAAATAAATTGGAGTGAATTCATTTACCGATTATGGAACAAGTGATCCGTAATTGAAAAACGTGGCGTTTCAGGCCGTCGAGAAACATCGGCCGCATTTCCACTTGCGGCCGAGAGGGCAGAAAAGGTCGACCTGACGGCGGGGAAATCCTCTCCTCTCATCAAGTCGCCCCAACGTGTTATTTTCATTAGTCGCTTCTTACTTGTAGGCCCCGTTTTTAACAAAGTTCACGTTTGTTCCAACACAAAACAAAGAAGACATCCTGCAGACGCCCTTTCTCAACTCGTAAATGCACGTAAGAAGCAGCACAAGAGAATGATGGATTTCTGAAACTCAAAGGCTCAGATGAGCAGCAAGTCTTCAATATTGTCGTGACACCTTGGATGAGGCTCTCGTAGCCCCAGGGGGGCACAGCGGAAACTGAACAGGAGCTCACAAGCCTGAGAATAAGCCGCAGGGAGTGGGCTGTTATTATCCAGCTGGACTTCTGAACCCCGGTATCATAACATAACAAGTCTGTGTAAATTGCTTTTCCTAAACTAATGCCACACGAAGACTTCCTCTGGAGCTAAAGTACAATAAACATCACCTTCAACGTGGCGCAGGGATGGTCTGAGTCCCAGTTTGGAGAACAGCAGACGGTTTTGAATTGGGTTGACACACGGGGGTTGCATTATTTAAATGAGATGTTAGGGAGGTGTTTAGGAAAGACGAACGGTAAAGAGGTACATTCTGCCAGCGACAGGCTGCCTCGGTGCAGTAAACATTTACCATCTGCGGCTTCCAGATTTCCAAAGAGAACTGACCAGAGGTGCAGTCCCTCCAGAGGAACCGTTTTAAGATTTCAATTTTAATTAATGTTTGCGAGCAAAATGGTTTTTGAGAGGGGCCTGGTGGGCAGCGGAATACAGGAAAACGCGTCTGAAGGTGGATGCAGTGAGAAGTGAGATCACACCAATCTGGTGAGGTTCTGCTGGTTGAGGAAACAAAAGCACTATTATCCACGTATTTAATCATTTCAACTTGAAATGACGCCTGACAATTGTCGAGAAGACTAAATTAAAAAGGAAAAAGGTGGAAAGAGACATCTAATAAAGCGGGGATCCTACGGCGTCCTTCCAAGTTCTCGGTGCTGTTAGCGAAACTGTTTGCTAGTCTGAGACTTAAATGAAATCCCGGGGTAGGGAATAGTTTGGAAAATATATCAAGACAACATATCGACACGGTCGCTCAGGGTGTCAAATTTTAAACAGGGTTTAAAATAGCTTTGGGATTGGGAATTGTGATTAAAATTCGGCGCTTTGTGTTCACTAAACATCCACAGCCTGCCGGGTCTGGAAACTGTTTGATTGCAGGTCTCTAGAGTCTCTGTCTGCTCGGGGTGTGTAAGAAGATTACATATATGACCAAATGAACTTCTCGGGTATCATTTTGACAAAACATTTTCATTATGGAAATGAACGTCTGTCCTCCCTGAAGAGACAAACGGCAGCGTCACCGAGATTAATACATAAATACTCCGGTACGCCGGGTTCCTGGGTGAGGAAACAGCCATTGACGCAGAGGCGGGTAGCATCTGCCCACCTTCTCGCAGTTACCTGCGGTTAAGTACATTTTCTGGAAAAATTGGACCGAAAATTTCCAGCGGATGCATTGTACTTTGACTCAAGCACATTTGTTAAGAAAAAAGTGTTATATTTATATTTAAAGGGTTATATCTCCGTTACATTTCTGTCGCCCTGTTTGGGTCACGTTTGATTTTTTTTTTTTTTTACATTTTTTCTAACGTTCTCTCCTCGAACCTCGTAAAATGAGCACCACCACAAATCACGACGTCGGCTCTAGTCGGCTGCCGGTCACAGTCGTGTTTACAGGGAACCTTTCAAAATGTCTTCGCTGCCAGATGACTGCTTGTGTTTATGTGAGAACGTTAGTTAAACAAAGCTCGAGTTGAGTTTCATCCCACCTTGACTGCCAACGTAATTCATTCGTCCAAGGAAGAGAACCGAAGGATTAAATATGTCCAACACGTAAGAGTAGGTTTTTCTGTACCGTCAGAATTGAATTGTAAATGAGGACGGCAGTCAGAAGTCATAGGGGATTCAAACCCTCCTTGTTTGAACTCCGTGAGTCCTGCCAAGGTCCAGCCTTAACTACGAGACCACGGAGCGGACCTCACCTGCGGTTCTAAGGACGACACAGTGATTCTCAAGCAACTCCAGCTCTAGGACCGCACAGTCTGCAGACGACATCTGGAAAGAGCTCAGACCTTCTCCCCAACTGCTGGGCTCTGACAGCAGCTGGCGGAAGTAGTTCAGCAGACAACGCAAGCAGGGCTCCAGCTGTGCTTCTCAGCATTATATATATAGCACTGAACACACAGCGCAGTAGAGCTGATGTTTATCGTATCGTAGAGGGGAAAATAATAAATGTCTTCACTAAAAATAGAACCCTAACTTTAAACTTAAAACAGACCACCTATAGGTATATGCTATTACCAAACCCACTTTAGCACAAATAGCTGTAAACAAAAGGGTTGACATTTGTTAGGTTGCATGGCGCGTCGCTCTGCCCTGTTTACTTCTTGGTGATATGTGTTACTTCCAGGAAACCCTGTGTTTCCATTCCCTTTCCATCCATCACAGACATTAGAGAAGATCCTCCCCACATCCAGCACCAGGGAGTGAACATCAAAGCCAATGGAGCAGCAATCCAGCGCAGCGATAAAGCAGTCGATGGCGGAAGGCCAGATATTCTCGGCAAATTGCGTCTCGCTGACCGTTACTGCAGACAAAGCTGTGGAACTCGAGGACCACCCATAAAGAAGCCCAATAACCAAACCTCTCTTCCTCTGAAGCAGAGATCCCCCCTTTGCAACCGACCTACATAATACAATTCGACGGTAGCCTTCAGAGAGCACTTTACACAGTCTAGACAACTTGCTTCAGCCGTGGTCTTCATGTGGCTCTGGACACAATCTCTCCCTGGAGTGCAAGCAGAAAGAGTACAAAATAATTTGGTTACTGCCTAAAAGTGGAAGAATTAGAATCTGATCAATGCGGTGAAAAAAAATCGATGGAGAAGCTGTGTAAATACAGAGGAGCCGGTGTGACGTCAAGCTCGGAGCCGTGGTGGGATACATCTGTGAGGGAGCTCTGGTTTACGACCCATTACTCAGCTCGGGGGTCAACATACAGACTGTATATCATATGAGGACAGAACTGAATAATCAGCCACCGAAGGGGAGCCGCATGATTTACTTGAGTAAATGCTGTGGTTTACGCTGCGTGTCGGTTAAAAAAAGAAGGAAAAAAAAACTCTACCGGAATACCACAGATCTGCCGATCACCCTACTAACCGACCCTTGGTCGCATGATGGAAAGCGTCATTTGAGAAACTGGCTTGAGTCACGGTCAAGCATATTGTTTCCATCTCTGAGACTCTTCGAGGAGCGCGAGTGTCTTACAAACATTAGACAGACCCCGTTATTTTGTTTTTTAACCAAATTAAGAAATGCTGAGTCTTGCAAGCTATCACGAGACACACGTCCTTTGCCAGTTTTTGAAATCATCGAGATCATTTTTCCAGCCTTTTGAACCACGTACATTTAGGTACATATCCTTAACTTGTTTGCATTTGTTGATGGCGGATCATTTCTGACATGTGGTTATGTAACTGATAGCCCCCCCCCTCCCCACATTTGATCCGCACCAGTATGCGGACCAGCACAGCACGTCCACTGAGGACACCAGAGACCTCTGGTCCCGACCCATAGTTTGAAGTGTGAAGGCCATGGGTTTAAAAAAAAAAAAAAAAAAAAATCTTATGTAAAGTGTCTCCCAGACAGAAACAGTTCAGATACCACTGGGTTAAAATGTCAGCATTCCTGCTCCCAACATGCAGAGCGGCTTCTTCCACTACGTTCTTCTCAAATCCTCTAACATACCAGCCAGAAAAAGAGAAAAAAACACTACTGAAAAGACAAAAATGGACATTTAGCTTTGGACAGAGGGAGCTATCAAACTTATACCCATATACAGCCGGGTTTTGCGTTCTAGAGGCAAAATTGGTGTCCCGTGACATCAAATGTCAAGTTTATAACTTGAGGGCCATTGCTGGGATGTTACCCTGATGTTTATCAGGCAGACGGGGTTGGGTTTTTCGGTTAAACCAAGCCATATTCTGCTCTCCTCACGCAACGCGGTGGTCCATACGTGTGAAATTATCGTAACGCTCTAAGCGGATGGGACGTAAATGTTCGGTTCCCCGTCAGTCTTGTTATTCGTGAGTCACATCTAGCTTACAGCACCATTTGGACCGGCACAGCTATACACTTGAATTACTGCATCCGAATCCGGCGGCGCTCACTGTACAACAGCGACGCTGAACTAAACGAAGCCGAAAGGTTCTACACCAAAGAACGAAAGGCAGATTGTATAAAGAAGAACAAAAAAAGGTTATATAATGGTAAATCCCCTGTAGAGGACTGACACCTGTTATTTTCATGGTAATTTAATTGTGCTCCTCGGCACTGACGCCGAGCCTGGGCCGTGGTTCTGCCGTGCTCGGTGTTTGCATCCGTTCGCGTGGCCTCAGGCCTCTCTAAGCTGATTGATAGCTTTAAAAGCTCAATAAATGCCCGAGGCAGGCAGTCACCCATTTACTGCGCACAAATTTGTTCCGGGGAGAGCCGTTAAGAAGCGAGAAACGTGTCTTTCAGCTCAGTGAAGCTTCGCAAAGATTTAGCCTCTTCAAAGCCTTTGCCAGTTTTCTTTTTTTCCCCCTCCCACACTTTAGCTTACCTAACATGTTTGCCACTAAGTAAATCCCAACTTACTGGCTGGCTTGTTTCCTTTGCTACTCGTTCGACTTGGAATGACCGATACGAACGGTTTCTGCACTACTTTTCGGAGGAATCCGTCATCAAACTGCAATTTTACGTCATGCTGTGTAAAAATCCAGTTTTTGGGTGAAACTGTAACTGCATAAATGCCATTTATCCCCTCAAAGTGTTTGAAATGGCCTTCTTGGTACTGACTTAATATGGTCGGCCCCACCAATGCGCTTGTTTAGAACTTGCAAGAATTCCACTTAACAAGGGCTTACATCAGTACTCCTACTTTGGATGACAAATCATTTCTTTCAACTTACGAGGACCAGATTTTGACTTCTGTGCCCCAACGTGTGCTCTTCTTCTTAAGTTCAAGCTCTCAACCTCCATTACCCCTTGTCTGCCATTTTCACCCTGCTGCCAATAACCATGCTAATTTTGGCCCCCGTTTGAACTTTCCAATGTCGGCTGGTTTCGTGACATCGCTTGGACTGTTTTTCACAGCTACAGTACTGTGAAAAAGCCTTAGGCATGCAACTTCAATGTGTGTTGAGAAGTACAGGTAGATTCTCTACCTGTAGAGGGGGGTCAGGGGGGTTTCTGGTTGGTCCCAAATTCACTCTGCAGCCTGAGAATGACCTCAAACACCCAACCTCAGTCATACACAACTANGGGGGTTTCTGGTTGGTCCCAAATTCATTCTGCAGCCTGAGAATGACCTCAAACACCCAACCTCAGTCATACACAACTATGTTGAGCAAAAAGAAGGAATCCTGCAACAGATGGTATGGTCCCCACAGAGCCCTCATCTCAACAAGATCAAGTCAGTCTGGGAGGACATGCAGTGACAGTCAAAGTGTGCAGAAGAACTGTGGCCAGTTCCTCAAAATGTTTGGAAGAACCTACCAACCTCCACCTTAAACTGCATGCAAGTTTGCATAAGAGAACTGATGGTGTTTTAAAGGCAAAGGGTGGTCCCACCAAATATTGATCTGATTGAGGTTTTTTTTGTCTCCTGCACTTTTTAGAAGGTTTATCGATTAATAAGTATTCATGGCATTATTTTTGGAACCATCCTCGCTTTATAGCATTTTTCCCACAGGTGCCTAAGACTTTTGCACAGTACTGTATATTTTACAAGTTCAATTAATACATTAAGTTCTTGTTTCAAGCATAAGTATGTTTTGTTTGTTATTGCTTGTTATATGCACTCTACGTAATAAGAGCCAAATGGTTGCAGGTAAACAGCCAAACAGTGTTATAGAGTAATGAATGATTGGGTTATAATATTTTAAGATAACTATTGTTAACTGTCACAGAAACTGTGCTGATTTTAATGGGATGTGTTGATATTTTTTGCAGAAATGGGTGTAAGTTTTGGGGGTCAGGAACAAATAAACATTTAAAAACAGGTTGTGGTTAACAGTAATCTTTGATCACATCTTACTTTTTAGAAACACATTACCTTCAGAAGGTGGGGAAGACAGGACTCCATTATTATGCAAAAGCGTCTCAAAATCATGGAAAGTTGTTTTCCTGTTGAGACAAATCAGAGAGCATTAACGTCTCGAACTGATCCTAGCTGCTGCCCTGTGGTTAAGTTCTGAGCTTCATCAAACAGATACCTCCAACATGTCGGACAGCGTGTTAAGCAATTTCAGTACAAGTTGACTGGTTATATGCAAAGAGCCATTAACATTTACGTCCCAGAAGAGTTTTTTTTTTTCGTCCAATTTTAACATTTATGGCCCAAAGAACTCTCAGGTCATGAGCATTCCTGCATCAGCTGAAAGCACCTCCCAAACATTCGGCCATTTCTGTTCAGGCGACTCCCATTTTCAACTTGACTGAACCTTGACTGCAGCAAAGACTTTTACTTCTCTGGTCCCCGAGGAAACAGGTCGAAAGAGACATTATTTTTGTAGCCAGATCCTTTTGCATTTTTTCCAGCTAAACCTTATTTCTCTGGCAGATGCCAAAGAATCTCACTATCACTCATGTCTTATTGTTTTCTGCAGCCAGGTGCTCTGTGTTGCGGCTGTCTGGAGAAAAGTTAAATGTGAGGATCATTTTTAATGTGTCCTTAAATAGAGGGTAAGGAAAAGGTCAATGGAGGTACATCAATTCTTCTTCCAAACCAAAAGCTAACTGTACGTATGTATATATGTGTCTCTCTGCTTACTTTTGTTACAGGGCCATTAGAGATGTTCACATCACTAGAACACATTTATTTGTCTTCTGCAATGATACTTCCACATATTCCTCTTTCTGCTGTATCAATACTTATGATCTGTTTGAAGATCGAATCGTTTAATAAACTATTTTGCTCTAGTTTTTGTTCCCCACAAAGTCATAAATCGCAGAGTTGGATTACTGTGCTGGCAGAGCTGAAAGGCAGCAAAAACAATTTCTTTTTTTTTTATACAGTTACATAATGATATTATTAGTATGTTTATGAGACACAATAGGACTTGCAGATGTTTAGGTAGTTCTTTGATAGATAATTCTTGAAAACATTAAAAAAAACTGAAAAAAAAAATTGTGTCAAAGGGAAACCAACAACATCTTGGCTGAAGGGACCTGCTTCAGCTGCTGCCTTCGGACTTCTTCCCGGCTGCCCAGTATATTCAAAAACAAGTGTTTTCTCCAAAGAGTTATTCAGTTCAGTTTGATTTATTTTTATACAGCGATCTGGTCAACGGGTGACACGGCGCCCTGAACGAATGAAACAACACAGGCGGCAACTGTTCTAAACACACTGCTGGAAACTGGGGAACGGAAAACAAAACAAAAAAAATCTCCCAAAGCAGAAAGTGGAGAAAAGTAAACCTTAGGGGTCCTAAGTATCAGTGGCTGCCCAGCCTTGCTGGGCATTCTATTGCCGTGGTGGTATATAGAGACGGGCCCAGTGTCATTCTCAAAAACAGCTCCAAATCTCGTTCCCACGCTCAAGAGCCGTCGTTCTGCGTGACGTATATGAGCTTTTTTAATGTGGATTATTTCTTCTCCCAGCTATTACAACGGAGTCTGATATTCAACCATTTCACAGGCAATGCCAGGGGAATAACTCTTTCGCGGGAACTTCTCTGATGTCATATGACCTCGCAGGCTAAACCTTGTCCAGATGTGAATGTCCACCTGCAGGTAGCCAAGTTCAGCCGCGTTCATCTGTCTTTGGTGACTCGGAAACGCCGTTTAAAACCCTCGTCTTGTTCGGCTCACTGTTAAGAGAGGTCGGCTGCGGCCCGTCCAAGGCTGCGTTTCTTCCTCTGAAACAAAAGGCAGATCTAGCAAGTTAAGCTCTGCCATAAACCGCCACAACAAATGAAGTGGCCCAGCCAGCGTCTCGCACGGCACGATTTGACTCGGGAAAGAAAACAGACGAAGCAAAAGCCCACGTTCTGCTTAAGTGTTTGTGCTGGAACGGCTCTCGTATCTATGACACATCGATGTTTGAGTCCTTCGCTATAATACTGGATGGAATGTGATACTTAAAACAAAACATGATGTTGACAACTGGAATGTTTTCCTTTAAATTCCAGCAGAGCTTCTATCTACATCTCACAGGTGCAGCCTGAGTTATTTCAGTGCTTTCAGTAGCTGCCCACAGTGAAACGATAAAGTAAACACGAGGGCAGGGGAAACATTTAGGACCCAGATTAGTAGAACCAGATCAGCCGAATCGAGCCCGATGGCACCTCAAAATGTAAATTACACTTTTAAAACGGCGCCGCTTCAAAACAGATCTCGAGCAGACTGTGAAAATAAAAACGCAAAAAAAGGGCGGGAATTATTATCCGTGGCGGAGCCATTGGAGAGAGAGTAGAATCCAGAAGAAGAGCTGGAGAAGGTTTCGCTGGAGGTGCTGCTCCATTCGTCAGGATTATCGGGGCTTTCGGGATGTGATCCGTGCGAGTTGGGACACAGATGCATTTCTCTCTGTTTGATATGACAGCTTGGTTTTTCAAAGGTTACACAGTTTAAAAAAAAAAAAAAAAACGGATCCAGCACTGTGAAGCCTAACAGTCAGCGATCCTTCACTATTATTTTTTAAATAAAACAGTGCATAACTATTTGTGCACATCTCTGCCATTTATTATTTCCCAACAGCTCCGGTTTACTAACCGGTTGGTGCTGTTATTGACGTTCGCGTGGTGGCCTTTTTACACTAACCTCGGGCATCGGCTTGGAGAGAAAACGCAGACGGTGTTTGTGAACCACACGGCCGAGCGGCACCCTTAATTCATCCCCGGCACTAAACGGCACAATAAACCGAGCCGGAGCGTTTTTTTCGCATCCCTCGTGCATCCAAAGGTCACCCAGAGACGGGACGTCGCCCCAGGCACCAGGCCTCTCTTCGATGGGCAACGGCCCCGTCGAACGCGGGTCGCCACCTCCCGGTTCAACAGCTTCCTCTTCGTGGTTGAGAGGAGCTGGGGGGCTTTGAGAAGAACAAGTTCTGTGAGGGACAAGATATATGGTTTACCGTAACATCTCCTCGGCAGCACTTAACACATCTAATAAATGACTCTTCCCTGGAACGTCCTGTTATTTGTTTACACGTGTTTTAGTACATCATACTCTGGCCATCTGCATCCCCCCGCAATACAGCAGCTTCATTTTGCAACTTCATTTTTTTTTTTTTACGCAATGCTGCCGGAAAGTTTGCGAGCCTTTTACAATTTTCAGAATTTCTGCGTAAATTTGACCTGAAACCTGATCGGATTTTCACCTAGGCCACAAAAATAGACAAAGAGGCACAGAAAATGTTTAACTTTCTTCTTATATTGATCAAAACGACACAACTTTAAATGGAAGAAAAAAGAATGCGAACCTCTGCTGTTGGTAACCACAGCGACCGACCCCCCCCCCCGATCTGCAATGACTTCAACGAAACATTTATAGTAACTGCTGATCAATCCCACACATCGTCTCAGAGGAATTTTGACCCGTTTCTCCTTCAACTTAAGTGATGTTTGTGGAGTTTCTTGCACAAACGCCTCACTTCAGGTCCTGCCACAACACTTCTGCTGGCTTAAGATCAGGACTCAGCCGTTCCGAAACCCTACATTTCTTCTGCTTCAGCCATTATCTAGTAGACTGACTTGTGTGTTTAGGGTCATTGTTGTGCTCCAAGACACACCTTCTGTTGGGCTTCACTGACAGATACCTCATAGTTCTCTGAATGATGGCAAACCGTCCTGGTCCTGTGGCAGCAAAACAAGCCCAAACCATGACACCCCAACCACTGTGTTTCATGCTTGGGATGTAGTTGTGCTGGAATGCTGTGTTTGGTTTGTGTCAAACATAACGTTTGTCACTGAAGCCAAAAGTTCTATTTTTTGACTCACATGTCCACAGGACAATCTTCCAGTCGTTTTCTGGCTCATTCAGGTGGTCTTCAGCAAAGAAGGTTTGTTCTTACTGGAGAGGAGTGGCTTTCTTCTTGCTGTCCTCCCTTGAACACTGACATTGACCATTGCAAGAGAGGTCTGCAGATCTTTAGATGTCCTCCTGGACTATTACACACCTTAAGCTTGGAGTGATTTTTGTTGGATGACCACTGCTGGGGCTGAATTTTCTCTGTTTCCACACTATCTGCCTGACAGTGGATTTATTGAAGTCCAAAGTGTTTAGAAATTGTTTTATAACCTTTTACTTCCTGATGAGCACCGACATCTTTGTCGGAGGTCCTCAGAAATCTCCATTGATCAAGGCCTGGCATGTGTTCACAAACCTGTGTGGTGTAGAGCAGACTTTAAAAATGAAGACTCAGGTTTGTGTTTTTTTAAATATGGTGAGGAACCCCAACCTCACAACTGACTGTCAGTCCACTGATTCACATTCCTGACTCTCATGTCCCCTTAAATGGCTAATCCTGGAGGTTCACAAACCTTTCCTGACAAAGACATTTAACGTTGGACTATTCTGGTCAATACAGTATTACATTTTATGTCCTACTTGCGTTATTTGGTTCTCTGTGTTTATGTTTATAACTAAGACAAAGATTTGTCACATTTTTAGTCAAATTCACGCTGAAATTCAGAAAAATTCAAAAACTTTCTGGCCGCACCTCATACGACAACGTTTTGGTTTTGCTGTAATTTGTACTATTGTAGACAATATAACCCAGATACCATGTCAGTGAATGAAAGGACAAAAGGAGAAAATTATTCCAAAACCACAAATAAGCCTTTGTCTTGTAAGACAAGTGTCCATCAGTTCATCGCAGGGCAGCCACACGTGCGCAATTTAAGCCAGCTAACCGTAAACACATGTCTTTGGACTGTGGGAGGAAACCCAGGCAGATACAGTCCAGGCGCTGTCCAAGTTTTTTCTGAGGGCAGTGAATTCTAGACAAAATGAAGGATTAGTTTTATAAATAAAGATACTATAGGGACACTTTCCAAAAGATAAGCAAAAAAAGGGAAGGATCCTGAAACTGTTTTAAGTTTTAATTTCAATTTTTCCAAAACAGTTTTGCAGACGTGAAGCTCATGGCCGTTTCATTAGATAGTCGCGGATGTGCCAGCGAGTTATTGAAAATAATAAATCATTAATTTGATTTAATTTAACGTTACAAGGCTGCGTCTTAACAAAATATTTTCATATGATTTGGAAATGGGCAAAGAAGCCTACGTGAAGAGAAGGATGTAAGGAAAACTGAAAATAAGTTGACATGAGGTGAAGGAATTTCCTGAAGGCTTTGCAAACAATAACGCGCGCTTAACAAAGCAGCTCCCGCTACACGTGTGGGACAGACATGGTTTCCATCAGCTCGGTTTCCACTTTTTCAACGCAAAACAGCGTCGAATCTCTTCATTTTGTTACTCGCATGTCGTACAAATTTGGCGTCTCTCTGCGGTTGCCAAACAGAAGGCAACGTAGTGCAAAGCAGTGCTGTGACAACCGTACAAAGAAATTCTGAACATAAATCACAGATTTAGAAGAAACAATATGATTCTCGTGTGACTGCCCTCAGTGGCCAATTTATTAGGTTCACCTGTTTGGTGGGATCTCCTTTTGACTCCACAGCAGCAGGGGTTGAGCAACACGATGCTGGTTCTCTGTCCTTGGTGGCTTCTCAACTTTGCTGCCTCGGCGCGGTTAAGGCTTCCATTCAAACGGGACAACCATCCGTCAGTTCATCGCGGGGTGGCCACACGTGCGCAACGTACACCAGCTAACCTTAAATACATGTCTATGGACTGTGGGAGGAAACCCAAGGAGACACAGTCCACATTTATCACGTGTGTGGGCCAGTACAGGCCACTGCAGTGAAGTAAGGTAAAGCACTCATGTTTGTGGGTCTGTAGCGTGTAAAAATCCCACAAGTTCGGCTGTTTCTGAAATGCTGGAACCAGAGACTGGACACGGCTTGATCGTTGGTGCCGAAGCCACGTCTTGTCCACTCTAATGTTCGTTCTAACACTAACTGGACGTCTAAACCTGGTCCGTAACTCGCTTCATATTCAACCGAGTTACAGCCACGTGCAGTTATTACGTGTATAAACAGCCACGTGCACCTGATAACGTGGCCGATGGCCGCGTTCGCGTCAGCTCGTGAGCCAGGAACGAGGCGGAGACGTCACTGCGTGCCGAGCACATTTATTCACCTTCATTTCGCTGCTCGAACGTCTTAACTGCACTGGATTTCATAATAAACACGGTGGGTTGACAGTGACGGGGACAAAAATATTTACAGAACATATTTACACAAACCCAAAAAGTAGGAACTAGTGGTGACTAGCGTGTTTCAGCCGCGACGGGACAATTGGGCGGCACAAATGGCGGACACAGTCCTGCACTGTACATAAAAACACGGGAACTGCCGCACCAAGTCGATGTAGTGACACGCAACCTAGCATGTGGATTTAAACAATTCACAGTGAACCTCGAAAGCGACTGTACGTAAACTGTAACACTTGACAAAATACATTGTGTGAAAGGGGGGGGGTGTACACTTCATATAATACATTATTAACATACTCTTCCAGCAATACAAAAAGGGGGGGGGGAATCACAGTTTTTAAACACCGTGAAATTAGACTGCATTATATACATATATAATGTGTTGTAAAACGTACATTCTTTATGCCAACAAGTCAGAGGTACTTCTCATTTATACTGGCACTGTTGTCTATACTGTGTATTTTCCCGACGACAAACGCCAGGCGTGTCAAACACGGCATTTATGACCAGACTGCTCACCTATAACCGATTCTGGAACCTGCCGTCGGACCTTAGGAGTCGATACAGACGATATCATATTTATTTCTCCGATGAGGTTGCTAAACGCAGAATATTAGAGAGAAACTACTTGAGAAAGTGTCGCATTACTTTGTTAGTTTTTATTTATTTATTTTTTTTTACATAGCAAGTTGTCACCAACATTTAAGGGTTAAAATGTCACTGTAGCTGCAACACCGATTGACCCGGAAATAATTTAAATGAACGACGGAGCAAATTATTATAATCGCCTTTTCCCTTTGTTACCTTTAAATGTTAATCGCTGTTCCTCACAAAATACTACTTTTTTTTATTGCTACTCCTTATTGTCCCTTACAGATGAGTAAGGAAATGAGCTCCTGTAAGGTGTGATCCCCACCTCACCGTCTGGCCCAGGTGCCGGAATGAGCACCTGTCCTCGGCAGGTGCAGGCGCTGCCAAACCACACACAGGTAGCAGAGATCACAAAGGAACATAGTGCAGCAAAGGGCATTGAGTTCTGAGCTTGAAGTTTCATTTTCATTTTTTTTTCCCTCATTAAAAACCACCTGTTTGATATTGCTGTACGCAGGCAGACTAACACGCAACATATGTACATATTTACCTGTAAAAGTGCCGAAAGCGGGATTACTATTCGTGAACTCACACCTGTTCACGTGTGGCGTTTGTTTCGCGCTGAACAAAAAGCTATTTCATGACGTACAACATTCACGCAGTTTCACGGCGGAGTTTGTCTGACCTCACAAATGACCCTTTGGCAATAAATTTACTGGAAAAGACATGCTTGGCACGTTGTGCGAGCTTGATCCTTCCCAAAAATAGAAAAGCCAAGACTGCCGGACAGCGACGTTAGATCTTGTTGCCCTTACGACTTAAAGGGAGTTTCAAAATGGGAATTTTTGGTTTGTAACTTATTTGTGGCATTAAACAGCAGCATTATTAATTTAAACATAAGCCAGCTACTGAGCTTAGTTCCTTTCTGCAGTCTTCATAGTACAGTATAACAAAACGTGTTTCGATTTATTTTCTTATTTTTGTTTGTTATTATTACTTATTTAGCCGAGCTCTTTGTCCAAAGCGACTGTCTGTATGAGGCAAGGTATTTAAACCCTTTTAACAGTAGTGAGTAAAAATTAACAACTTATATTATTTATTAGTCAATTTTTTAAAAATAAAAAAAGGTGAAATTAATACAATTATATTGTACTTTAGATACTTATCCCAGAATGGCAGCTTTTTCAAAAGCATTCTTGGAAAAAATAACTTGTCCTTAGTAAATTATGGTGCAACAAATTTTTAAATGTTATTTCCTCGTGTATAGTAACATTTTTACAATTTTTGATTCCAATACCAAAATATACTGTATACAATACGGTACAGAATATTTCTACACTCTACAGTGTAGTAGTAATAACTGCACACATACACCCCCCCCCCCCAGTTGCTGTCAGCTTTGATAAACCTCCAATATTTACAAAAGCATCAAAGCTAACAAAAGCGATATAGATTCTCTCAGACCGAACGCATGCAAACAGCATCGTTTGCGTTGACACGATAAGACACTTGAACGGAACTGACTTTACGAGCACCACGCCATTCAAGCACATCTGAAGACTCGGCGCTGCTGAAAACACGATTATTACGTGAGAGGTCAAGATCAGTGGGAAGAAGAGGCTCCACGCACATCGTCGACTGCCGCTCCGCCGCATCCTGCGACGCGGTGCGCAAATGTCCGAGCCAGAACGCTCACGAACCCGGCGGAGACGGTTCAGGGAAGCAAAGCGGATCGGGGTGTTGACACTAGAGCACGGATGAGTTGTCGAGGCAGGCGGACGCCCGGCGCGTCATGGGGCTGCACTTGGTCAGCATGGTCATCTGCGTGCTGAAGTTGTTGCCGTTGCTGCCCATGGACGGCTGCTGGGACTTCATGTCGGCACCCAGGAACCTCTCCATGTGCCACCTCCTCCATTTCCGCTTGATCTCCGCCTGCACCTGCAGTGGAGGCACCCAAAGATTCATCTCAGTCTCCAGCATGTATGTGCCTGCCAGATGCCACCTTGTATGACATGTATGGTCACCCGACAAGTCAAAAAAAAGCTCTCTCTCTCTCTCTCTCTCTCTATATATATATTTTTTTCAGTTTGGTTCTGATGTTCCAAGTCACGAACTGCATTATAAAAACTGTAACGCTATGTTGTATAACAGTATTAAAGTGACAAAAATACAGAAAAATAATTATAGAAATGCAGTACAGTGTTATACTCATTTCTATTTCATTTTCCCCAGCTTTTTTTTTCCTTTTTCTGCACCACCAGAACGCTTACTTTTTCCACTGACTACCTGTTGTAAATAAAAAGTAACTTGAATGGAACCGCAAACAAAAAGTTCTGCAAATAACAATAACCGAAACGCAAACGGAGCAGTTGTGTGCAGACGCTACGACCAAACCACAGGACCCCGAAAGAGCATTTGAAAACGATTCAACGATTCTCATAGATTTATTACTCAGTACTAAGTACTATATGAACGTGTTGTTTACACCAAATCGCAGTTACTCTTCTTTTTTTAAAACGGATTTTGGTCCAAATTAATTTGGCCACATTCATATCATACTTATTTAATAATAAGTGTGTGTTCAATTCTTTTTAAATCACTTATAATAAAACTAATGAGAGGACCATCTTTAAATCCAGGCTGTCGGAAGTTGTACATATGAGAAGTCGAGGAGTGCCAGTACGCCAATATGCAGCACATATGGTGTGGATCCATTTACATTTGTTTAACTGTTTAATGGACCATTTTCTTTTTAGTAAATTTGTTTCATCCTTTCATTTCCCTATAGGTGAGGATGGAAAAAAAAAAAAAGCTTTTCGGCCTCCCGTATACGTTTTACTAAATTTATGCCGTCTATCCTTCCGCTGTTGACTTTTACCTCTCCTGCTCAGGGTATAAGTTGCCCTTTGGGGGGGGGGGGGGGCTGGGGGGTTTTGTTTCTGTATATATTAAGAGGATAAGCGTTTTAAGAAGCTCTTGAAGGAACGCAGNGGGGGGGGGGGGGGGGCTTGGGGGATTTGCTTCTGTATATATTAAGAGGATAAGCGTTTTAAGAAGCTCTTGAAGGAACGCAGAGAAATGAACAACTGATGACTCACAGGAGATACATCTGTATCATACAAGGTAAACAGAGTTTCGCGTGTCTTACGGGGGGTCGGGGGGGGGGCAGGAAGCCAGGGGCCTGTCGAGTAGAAACTGTCCATGGAAAAATTAGAATCGCTCAGCGCACGTTCGTGGGAGGAGTGCCGAGTGATGCCGTGTTATTAATAAATGACCATTGTTCTCTCATTTTTTTCCTTGTCCCCCCCCGTATCTTTGAGAAGAGTCATAAGTTAATAACTCCCCACCATGTGTGCAGACACACAGCCGGGTGCGGTATGTTTGCGAGCATCTTTACAGGTGTTGAAGTGAGAAATAAAGCACGCATTAAGACGAAGGTGGTCAGTTTACCTCTCCGTTCAGGAAACAATACAACACGGCGACTACGAAGCCCTGCGGATGAAAGGAGAAGCAGACAATTAGAGATCCGCTGTCTGCAGGGTACGGCTGATATAAAAGGCACCACAAAAAGGCAGCGTCTATCTCTGGGTGATTTCTGTGCTCGGCTGTTTACGCTGCAGAAGCGAAATAAAAGCTTTCCAATTAATGACAATTAAGCTTATATTACATGGGCTTCTTCACATTCATCTGTTTTTTATTAGCATGATTGAGCCTGTGTGTCTATCTTGACACATCGAGCCAGAAAATTACTGCATATAATGCAAATTAAAAACATTTTTCAATACAAAAACAAAAGTGAGTCACGCGCAGCATTATCGACGTAAATGTTTGCGGGGAGGAGATTAGCATGTACAATATTAGCCATTCAACATTTATACATATTGATTCGTTTGTTTGTACGAACCACATCGGCCTGCTGTGGCAAAGACTGATCCCTGCTGGAGGAGAAAGCGGCAGCATGCAGACATGACCTCAGCAGATGCCAGGGAATCTTCAGGCCAGGCTGCAACGTCACACCACCAGCAGCACAACACCCTTCCCTCAAAGCAACCCTACCCCTACGCCTAACCCCGACCTTAACCGCAAAGAGGGTTTCGGAGGGAAGTCAACACACGTCCAGCTCCACTCTGACATTCTTCCCATTACTTGTGATGGGCACGACTGACCTTTTAAATTGCCGGCCCAGACGTAAAATGGAATCTCGAGGGAATCTCTTAGAGTCCAGATTTAAACTAAAATCAGGATCGGCGCCATCACGTCACCAACGTAGCGTCGCCCGGCGTGTCGCACGCTGACGTAACGTTAGCATACGGACGGCAGATGAAGGAGAGTGCCGGCGCACTTCATAAATATTTAAGCACTCAGAAAGTGAACAACCTTTCAACCCTCTGCTGATGAACTCCAGGGAGGTTTACGATGGACTGGAGTCAGCAGTCGTGAGTCAAGAGCAGCCACGGAATAATGAGAGCAACATTCTTTCCCTTAAACTTCAAATAATAAATAAATAAATAAACAAAATTCCAACTAAATTTATGTCGATACAATTTTACATGTTTTGTGCACAAAGTCAGACTTATCAAGGGGGCTTCAGACCTGCAGTCACTGGATCTTTATTACTTATCTCATACACGTGGATCCAAAGGTCAGATGGGATTATTAATCAAAAGAAAAGCCCACACAAAAGTGGAGAGATACGGCTGTTTGACGGGAAAACAACATGCCTCTGTGGACAAATTCTGAGGAAAAAGTTCTTTCCTCAACTATCCATGAGCAGCTCGATGGACGGAAACTACTTTCAGCACCTTTCCACAAATTGTGCGTGTGAAATGTGTGCAGCGACTCAAAAGGCATGTGCAAGACAACATAGTTATAAAACTACTTGTGTGCCAGCTTCGTCCTATATATTTAAAAAAAAAAAAAAAGCAGTTTTAGTTTCCAAGTGGTTCAATTACACGAAACGGGAGCAGGTGGGTACGTGCATTTTGAGACTCTTAGCTCTAACAACGACGTGTTAATTTAGCTCAGGAGGTAATGTGCTCTTGAACGCTAACAACCATATATAACTCAGTCGGGTCAAACGTATTTAATTATCCCCGAAGAGAGTCAGTCCTTGCTTTTATATCCCTGAGAAAAAGTCTGCTTGAAATGCTGCCGCTGTAATGGAATTACAGAGCGGCCGAGCACAACGACGAAACCGAGATGTGAGCCAGGGGGTGGTGCAACCTACAGTTTATGGATGTATAATAAACTCACAATACATCACAATATATTTTTATGACAGTGGAGGAAGAAAAAAAATAGCACATGAAAAGTCTTGGAATTGTTTCTTCTTCACAAGTATTTAATATACCCTGTACAGTTGTTCTCATTAACATTTAGCCTTTATAGCTTCACTATATACTTGTTTTCTGTTCCTGTATCCTAATCTGCTGTTCACCGAGTCACCGTGTAAGAAGAAGCCTCTAGAAAAATAAACTGAAAAATTATGATTTCTCCTCTTTCCTTCTCTATTTTAGGATTAGGGTTATTTTAAATTCGGTACTATACAAGTTTACGCACGATATTCCAGAAGTGAAACTGGTACACAGTAATTTCTATGGATTGAAAATAGCAGATCAGGTTCTGACATATCAGCAGTATCACCAAGAAAGTACTTGACACCGGGGTGGCGTGGGGCAGGAGGGTCTTGCGGCTGTTATTTCAATGTCTGCAAAAACTCAAGCGGGACTTTGTTAAATGCAGCCTGACGTACCTGAAATGAACCAAGAATGAGATCGAATACCATCCTGACCTCGGTGTTCCAGTTATCGGGGAGAAAGGCAAATATTAAGTAGTTTATGCCGAAAAGGGGGATCAGCAGCAATGTTGATTTTGCCAACCGCCTGCACAGAAAACAAAGTTTTCCATTAGCATCAAATTCAGTCAAATCCTCAGTGCTTATTTATATCTGACACCTCATGAAACCAACTGTAAAGAAACATACAGGTAATCAGTGCAACTTAGTTTTAACACAAACTATAACTTAATATTTATAACAGGATTTATGTCAGGATTTTTAAGGAAGAATTCACTGGGCAGACATCTATGACAATATATTACTATATACACTTTAAAACACATTCAAAAAGTGTTTCCACAATTCTACACGTTCACTGCATCTGTGAATCAAATTCAAAAATCAAATCTCCCCAACTTACGAATATTGGTTGGACTCATTGCGTCCGATATCCGGACAGTTTATTTTCTGGTGAAGAATTCGGATAATGCATAAGAGGAGTATGAAGTTGATCTGAAACAGCGTCAGAGAAGAGCAATGGGTCATCGATGAGGTCGTGCAGGAAAACTTTGCAAACGTCACTTTGTGTCACACTGATGTCATCACTTATTCAGAAAAAAAGAAGAAGAAAAAAAACAAGCTGTATAAAAAGGTGAGGAGGTGAGGGCAGAAGGATATGGGACAGGGGGTTTGGAGCTTAAACCCAGGACTTTGGGAAAGAACTCCAGACATGTCAGGCCGAAACATGATAAGTAATCCGAGAAGCAGAAGAGCAGCAAGAGGGGAATAAAGGGGCACTTTGAGCACAACCTTCACAGCCATCTTAGAGAGGAAGGTCCTGGGATATCTCTGCCCCCACCAGGGTTAGGCAGGACCTCCCACCATTACTCAATGAGCAAAGCAGTTCCTATCGGAGGGATCATATGCTGTTTGCCCTGTGCTATCAGGGCAACTGCTCTCCATCCAGGAGCAGCACCGCAGCTCCAACATGTGTATGTAAATGTCAGAACAAACACAGTTCGGGACTGTGGCTGTACGTGGCAGCAGCTGTACTCCTGGGGGGGATTGTGAGACACATGGAGCCCACGCGTGTGTGTGAACCTCGGAAAGGCAAATACGGAGATTTCACTGAGCATCATAACTAACTAGGGAAGATTAGCAAGGCCTTCCTTTCAGCCTTCTGCACATGCAGGTTTGCCAAAACCAAGTCATGGAGATGATTCCTTCACACACTCTCTGGAACAGGGGGTCTTTTCTTCACACAGGACATTAATTGATGAGTGCACCTGCAGCTCTTCACACCTTGAAACACTGGTTTGTTAACACTGTGCGATCAGTGTTGAACAATATTTGTAACAACGTAATTGGCCTTGTGTGAACTTACCATTATTGATGTTAAAATGGGAGCTTTGATGATCCACCAGAAGCAGTCAGTTGTTTCAATAATATCCCAGCATCTGTACCGGCAAACGACAAAAAGTTGAACAGAGTTCCACAAAATTTAAAAGTTATTTTTGAAACTTATTATATTTAAAACATACCAAATTATGGAAAGCGACTTTAATGACACGAGTCCCCTGGGAACGCCAAGACAAACAATGAATTGCACTGTATACAACACAGCCGGCTATTTTAAAACTAATATTTCTGTCAAGCTGCAATGTCATTAATCTCTGTAAAAGTAAAAATTATAGATTTTTTTTTTTTTATTAAACATTCTGATGAATCAATTTTCACCTCTTTTGTAAATCCGTCTGGCATTTAATCAGACGGATGTACCATTCATTCGGTGATGAAAATACAGAACCGTACGGCGACCTGGCTCACAGGTAACCTTGGCGATTGTGTAAACTATAAACGGTGACCTCCACGGAGACACGCAATTCTACATCCCCCCGAAAGACCCTGAATTTCCACCCATTAATACCACAGTTTCAGCAGCCTGTGTAGCAGCAGAATTCACAATAGTGCTTAGGAAACGTACAAAGAAATCGCTAACAAGACCTAAACAAAACCCACATGCAAATCAGCCTTAAAAGCGTCTTGCAGTGTTTATGTCAAACCATCAATGGCTACTTCCCTTCCGCTGAAATGTGCAATTAGGAAATTGTTCCATTTAAATCCAGTTCAACAATTTTTGCACTATTCTGATAAATTAATGCACAGCACTAATACGATTAGAATTCATATTATACTTGCATGGAATAATAAGGTAATAACTGCATCCATATACTTTATTTCAGTTCTGAGAAGGACGTATAATTCATAGCATTTTTTTGATCATTAGTTTTCTGGCACTAATTGATACACCAAGGTTTATAGGATCTTCTGACTTACCCAATATCACTAAAATAAGCCTTTGTAATGCTCCATGCTGTGATGAAAACCATGGGCCCCCCTGTGTGCATTGAAGATAACAGAATATCATTAACTTAGATCACAGTGGGATATGTTTTCTCAGTGCTCATTCATACACGGCGTTGCATAACTCACAAAATTGCTAGGGGGGGGGGGAGAGAAATAAAAACTTGCCCCAGCCAATTAGAATGTAGGCCCAGAAATACTTCCTCTCCGAGAAGAAGGAAACTGCCAGCAAGGCGTGGAGATAGAGGCCTTCTACCAGGAGCCAGAAGAAGCTGGCCATTACGGCGTACTGGAAGAAGACTATCACAGCTTTGCACCCAACCTGCGGAAAGGTCAGTTACCACAGCATTACAACATATAGTACTGCATTTCAGAGAGACATTCACCATTCACAGTGTGACAAAAGCCAATACGTTATCGTGGTTCTGCTACTGATGGTTTTCACAACCCTATGACAGCTGTTGCCCATTCAGTCTTATGATCCACTGGTAGAAGATGCAGGCAAAAACACTCAATGCAAAGTTTCAACACAAAAAACGCTAAAAGCAAACATGGCGAATGTCTTTCTAGATGGCAGAAATTCTCTTTTACAGTAAAGGCTCTACTCTGGCAACAGAAAAGGTCCTGACTCATTTAGGGTTTTTTTTTTAAACCGTCCAAGTTCAAGGCAATGTTGTTTATCAGCACCAAAAATGCGGAAAAACAGGATTTTAGTCGATTCGCTTTTATAATTATATGCCACATAAGATCTTGTGCACAGTTTTAAGAATACACTGCTTTTTCAGCAACCATGATGCAATCTGAATGCCGCCCCAACCAGCGGCGTTAGAAATCAAAACCCATCCAAAAAAAAAAAAACTATAATTACTTTATCAAGAAAGTACCCACATCATTACCATCAGCGGTTGCTT
Source organism: Arapaima gigas (assembly GCA_900497675.1). Taxonomy (NCBI): domain Eukaryota; kingdom Metazoa; phylum Chordata; class Actinopteri; order Osteoglossiformes; family Osteoglossidae; genus Arapaima; species Arapaima gigas. The sequence goes on along the minus strand of UFQX01001253.1, from coordinate 45,111 downwards.
TCTAATTCTCAAAAAGCTGTGCACACCATTAAGGAAATTAGTTTTTATTCATATATAACATCCTCGGAAGGCTCCGATAACAAACAAAATCATTTCACCCGTAATTATATGAATGATTTATCCGTCTTTGTAAGCTCCAGTGTGTTTCATGATTTATTTTCTGTGCAAAAATGTTAAAATAATCTCTTCACTTATCTGACTGGGGTATAAATTTTGTACTTTTGAGTAACAATATGAGATTGACTTTTGCTGAAAGGGTGTGAAGACAAAGAGAAGGAAGAAGAAATTCTTGGACTGGATTTTCGACCGAATCATAGGCTAGCGAACATCCTTCCATGGCCTGCTGTAAAAATTTGATGATGTTCCGCATTTTAACGGAAAACTCAATATTGAACCTGTGTCAATGATCGCTGCTGGCTTACATTTCATTTTTTTGCAGAACATGTTCTATCGTGGACATAAAATTGCCTTACTGGACACACATACAGTCACAACACAATATGTCCTTCAATAGGTGTTGCCCAGAAGATCTTTGTCAGCAGACGCTCACAATATTGTTTGGATTTCAAGGACACCGATAAACCTGCAAAAGTCGCTGAAGACGCCTCATTTCTCCCGTTTTGATGTCTCAAACAGGGAAGGTGGCCAACCAAGAGGATCCAAGCAACACAAGTCATCAGGATGTTACAGGTGAGAACAGCAGCATCACGGGGGAGGAAGAGGGACACAGCGAGATGCACAGATTACAAGAACAAGGCCAGCGGAAAGCAGTGAGCCAAGAACCCCTTGTAGCGAAAATGGCACAGGCCTCAAGGGGAGAAACATAACTCCTCCGGAGCGGCTGTGCTCGAAACCAAGATACCCATCTTGCATTTTGATAACTTTAATTTCATAATTTCTCTGAAAGCTAAGAGCTTTTCAAGAAAGCAGTGCTGGAAGTTATACAAAGGGAATTCAAATTGCGTTGTGACCTTTGCAGAAGTTTTTAACACTAAAATGACTGAATATACTTTATCTTAGTGACTGAGGATGTGCGGGGCAGTGCGGAATCCTTCTAAAAGTCTTTGCAGAATTTCAATTATTAGAACAACCTAAATAACTGAAAGATTTCATTATGACTTTGGTATCAGGGGATTTGTTTTCCTCCACATATGGTGCTGTACTTTGCACTCAGGCTGCCACACAGGCAGTTTCAAGGGCAGCACTCAAAACCTGAAAACACGAGATCGATACACAAGCATCCAACAACTACTTCAGCATTATGCATTTGGAATTTAGACGCACCGCCGGTACCCAACAGCCATAATAAAACTCTTCTCGACATTGCCTGCTCTAAATTCCAGAAATGGGCCCATCTCTGGTCACGCCAGAGTAGAAGCAGCAGAGCGATTCGCAGAGCTTAATGCACCCAAATTGGCCCATATTGCCATGAGAGACGTTCCTGAAGCCCTCTCCACAGGGGGCGAACGCCGAGGGGCAAGGAGGAGCGGCGTGTCCGTGTGTACACGGGCACGCTCTTTATTCCGCATCAAACACGCGAGTGTTTTTCCTCTTTTTCTTATCTACCGGCACTTCCCATAATCCCACAGTGCTCTTTTCTGCCCCCCTGTTGACCAGTTTCTCCCCAGCAAAACGAATGTAACTGTAGTACATGGACATCATTCATAACAGCCCCAGAGGGCCAATACATTTCTCGCGGTGCACTAAGCTGCGCCGCAAGCCGGCTCACGCGATGCTTTCCTATCGTTCGCTCAACATGCAAACATTGACATTTCCTAGTTGCTTTTGTTTGTTGGAGACATTCAACATTTAACACTTAATTCCCCCCCGCCAAGCACTGCAGCTGGGTAACTTTTGCTGAAGTAATTCATGGCAAGTACCCTGTCCAAGAGCACCACGGCCAGAGGACGGGATATAACCGCGAGTCTTTTTTTTGCAAGGCAATGGCTACAGTCACTAGACCACCTCCTGCCGTCTTTAAAGAGAAATTAGTCTTTGCTCATCACTGTTGCTGTTGTCACAGAAAGCAGTGGTCACTCTTTTAAAAACACACAATGTAAGAGGGTTCAGAAGAAGTGTGGCAGATGTTTTCCTGACAAATGGCCGGATTTACCCCCCCCTCGGTATGTGCCACTGCACAGCAACCTATTAAGGGCATTAGCCACCTGGAAGGAGCCCCTGTTTCTCGAACTGAGCGAGGCATCTTGTCTCAGTGGTGGTCAAGTATTTACCCAGCATCCTCAGGGGCTCCGGTGAACATTTATTCCCCTGTGGAGCCTCACAGTCCTCTAGAAATGTGGAGAAGTCATCCAACACATTATTTACAGCTGAAATATTGCACCATCTGACTATATTTTTACTCCCTTGGCATCATAAAAGAATTTGAAAGCATCACTTTACTCGATTCTATAATCCCCAAATATCTGTGACAATTTATACTAAAACCTAACATTAAGGGCAAATTTGAGGGGAAAAATGCCATTATTTCTGATGTATGGCAGCTGCCGTAGCAGTTTTGTATGAGATCGTTCACAGTTTCAAAATAGTCCTTTTTTTATTGCTCGGAACCTCAGAAAAAAAGAACCGTTTGAGTTTGACACAAACACGGCATATTCTCCGCAGATAAAAAAAAAAAAAAAAAAAAATCCAAAATTACAGAAAACGCAGGTTTTCGTAACCGTTGGCCAGTCGAACCTCTTCCCGGCAGAACAAATATTTGTGAGTTTAACTCGGCACAACACCAACCACTTAACTGTTCTGTACATATTCTAACGTTACTTATGACCAACGAGAGCAGGAATATATGCCAATTCACACCGAGACTGTTATAAATTTGCTCGCATTGTTGTTACCATTATGTGGCCACAAATGAGAGTTGTGTAACTAACCACAAGTGCACTGGCACACAAATAAAAAAAACGACACGTACAATAACCGCAGCTTCGATTTACAATTCAAGGATTATCCTCCTAGTCTTGTCTTTAAACCACTACAGTATTTATTCAACTTGCACAATACGTCTGTTGCAGCCGATCTACAGCGGTTCCATTCTACGCCACTTTGACCTACTGTGTAACTGTGCTCTCCGAAGAATACGCCTCTTCTTCAGCTCTCTCTTGTTTAATTTATCATAGCCCGCTGTGTCAAACAAGAGCATATAAGAGTGAGCAAAAGAGTCGTATAAATGCAGCCCCAACGTGTCACATAAAGAAATCCGACAGAACATATGAAGTAAACGATGAAATATATAACTGTAAAAGAAAAAAAAAGATCTCGAATGGGAATACTTAAGGCTAAAGTCGTGTAACATTTTACTTGATCCTCTATTCGTTCTCTCCCGACCACATCAACAGTGGTGACCCCCCTCGGAGTTCACCTTTAGCATGTAGGGTTTGGCAAACAAACACTGTTCCAATAGCCAGCTGCTTAAATCCACTGGCAACAATCTCTCAAAGGTTAAGGACTTGGCAAATACAGCTACACCCTCAAGTAAATGTGCACAAGTGCTTCATTTCATCATTTATCATTTAACAAAGCGAGTGCAAGAAGAAAACCAACAGGGTTTCAAAGCAAGAGGTTCCGGAACCCAGAAAATCTTATCCCAGTGTTGTACGATGTCTTAAGACTGAAAGCTAGAAAATATCACACAAACAGAAGACGGTCTGCAGCACCTGCAGTGATATTTGCTCCATAAATAAGTGAACAAAAGCGTTTAATATTCGTGCTCTAAGCGGAATTCTTGAGTAATACTGGTCTTTGGGGGGGGGGGGCTGCCCCCCGCCCCCCCACGGATACAATGCGTTGCAGGAACAATTGCCATTGGTGGATTTTTTGCTCAACAGACAGTGTATTTACGTCATGAAAAAGAGGAAAATTAGAATGCAGTCCGCCCCAAAACCATCCATTTTCCACCCAAAAAGGCATAACAAAAATACATGCAAAATTGCAAGGCAAACTGAGGTGCGGTGGCGCGAAAGCGGGCGCCTCAACTCACTTGGCTGTACTCGTACTCCGCCATGCCGGCTGCCACGTGCTCGCCCTCACGCGCCGCTGTGGAGTTGTCCGCCAGAACGTGGCCGTCCTCCTTCAAGCGGACCGACAGGTGCGCGTTAGCGGCGCGTGTCAGAGAAACCCCCCCCGAAGTGAACTTCCGCCACGCAGGGCGTGGGCGCCGCACGCCTCGTTCGGCGCATACAAATATAAACGGTTTCCTCTGGAAATGGAGCTCGACTTACTGACTCCGAGAAGCAGTTGTCGGACTCGCCGACCTCGTACAGAACCACGTCCTTTATGAACACGGCGAGGGCTTTCAGGATGAAGGACACGAACAAGTGCATGTGGATGTAGTTCCTCGTGCAGTGTAGCTTCCTAAAGAAAATGACCAAACACAAATAACGTGCCATCTTTAGACATTTGAACAAGATACGTCGGGATCAAGAACATGCTGCTACTGTGTTTGAACAAGGTTGCTGGATCCTTCATGACAGCAGTGAAGCCACATATACATCTCTATATGCAACTTTATATTTAAAATGCAATTTAAAAAAAAGATCCCCTATATACACATTCTATTTACCTGGTGGGTCCCTAAAGTGCGTCTATCGACGATGCGTCACCAGAGGAAGAGAACTAACCTTAACTGGTTAGTTAACTGCGTAGTTATCCGTGTTGATCAGCTGAATAAATGGTTCGGCAACAGATCTACCGGCCAGAAATAAATCCCAGCTCTTCCCAGTTTCCCAGAAGGGACCTAATTAAAATATCTTGCACTTTGCTCTGGCACATTAGTCAAAATTCATCAAATATTGCTGACGTGGGGGGTCCAGCATTTACATCTTTTAATTTAGTTGACACTTTTCTCCAAGGTAACGGAGGGACTTGCTGGCGAACTTCGTGGTCATTGGTCAGTCCTCGGTTTTGTAGACTATGTGGGGGGTGGAGAGGTCCAAAAATTGAATTAAATGCAGAATAGGGTGCCAATATGACTCGATCAAACAACCACGCAGGGGGTACCACGCAGCCTAGTAAATGGTGGCGATTGGATGGTTTTTTGAGAGGTAATATATTTTCCTTCTTGAGTATTTTTTTAAATTATGGTCAATTTTTGTTTTACATTTATGATTTTTCCATTTTCTTCTGGAATATTTTTACGATGGGCCGCAAAATCCGAACTCTGTAAAAATGAGGTCGGCCTGTACCTTGATCAAAGGTACTACAGCGTGACCAGGATTCAAACCTGCACCCTTCAGATCCTGCAGAGGTAGCTCTAACCGTGACGCCACCTGCTGCCCCCACATAAATCCCACATTGAGCACCTTTCACAAAATCTGTCTGTCTATCTAGCTAAAAATAATATTCTAGAAAAACCGACATACTGCCACTCTTCAAACCTGTGTACTGAGCTCTGAGATGTTTTTCAGTTTTACAGCTCAGACCTTTTCTGTGGCATAAATTCATTCCACCTAGAGGTGAGGTCTGTTGAGTTCGCATTATAAACATCATATAATCTCATTATTTATTAACAGTCAGTCAATGTCAAGAACGTTACGTCAGACTGTGTGCAAGAACCTCATAAATACAAGGACGCTATTGTACTCATCCTTGTCTCTAGGGATTCCGTGTGTTTCCAGATCCTCCTGGCTGAGCAAAGTACCACAAGGGCTCAAGCACACTGGGCAATAAACCGGCAGCGGGGGCTACTGATTATTCTGCACCCTCACACCCCACCTTTACACTCCTACTGCTTCACCTCATCGTCGACACACACGCGCGCCCGCAGCCAAAATGGTGAATGTAAGTATTAATGGGGTGGTACTGAAACATACTGTCACGTTGGGCACCGCAGTGCGGCAGGCAGTAGGTTGTAAGTTTGAATCCAGCTCAGTTTGCGTGTTCTGTCCGTGTCGGCGGGGGTTTCTTCCAGGCACTCCAGCTCCCTCCCACAGTCCAAAGACGCGTTTCAGTCGAATTGTTCACTTGTAAATTGGTGCAGCAAATCCTACTGTGCCCCATCATAAATCACACCGCTTATTTCACCCGTGAGACCAGAGGGAACATCTATGCTCCTAAAGGAATAACTATGACTCATTTTGTCTTTGCAAGGCCGTGCGACTGAAAAACCAGGATCCATCCGTGACGAAAGCTGCTTTTCTTACATGTGTGGCTGAGGTCCCCGGAACGGGGGGCTGTGTAAACAGGCCTCGTCTCTCACATCCGGTCTCCATCTGCTCCTTGGACGAGCCACATGCTGCGCTGTCCCGGCCCACCAAATGGCCCTTCGGGGGTCAGACCCTGTTTACCATGCCGCGCGTCCAAGACTTAGAGGAAAAAAAAGACGCCGCAGGGCTCTTTTCACGGGGGCAGTGGCCGAGCTCGGTTAAATGGAGTGCAGAAAGCTCTGAAAGCCGCAGCTGAGAGCCACTTAATCTCTGACTAACCATCCAAGCAAAGTCACCCTGTTTGTCTCTCCATTTAGCACTGTTGCACTTTACAGCGCGGTGAGTCAAACGTCGCGTTACACTGAGTTATGCGCTTACAAAAAGTCAAAAATGACCCAGCTTCATTTGGAGTGTTCGGCGGAAACAAGAAAAATAACCAAATGGAAATGTGTTACAACAAGGATTTATAGCCGTACTTACACTAGCGCAGCAACACCCCGAATAGCAGCTCTTTCATTTCAGTCAATTTACTATATTTAAAAAAAAAAATTCAAAAACTTTTTTTTTGGAATTGTTTACTTGTTATGTGTAAAACAGCACCTTTTCTGCATTATTTGCCTTTGTTAAAGGTATAATTGAAGAATTGAATTGTGTGCAGTTTTCCAGCTCCATTTGCACAATATGCTGTACGAATGATCTCTTATTGCACCGTTTCATTAAGCTTCATTTCTCAGGAACGCATGTAGCGCTAACTCGGGTATAAATGAACAAGAACGTAGGAGCACTATCCGTTCTCCCACCCTTCCATACGTCGAATCTCCCTTCCCCCTCTTTTCAGAATTCAAAAGCTATTTAGACATCAATACATGCAGAAAAGCTGATGTTTGACATGGGATCGTGAATAGTTTTAGGCAGCAAAAATCAAAATGCACGCTCAGCGTCCGGACAGCTTCTTTACCTGAAGATGCAGAGTATGATGATGGCCGCCGTGAGGGAGATGAGGGATACGCTGTGACCGATGGTGTAGCCGGTCTTCACTGACCAAAAGAAATACCCCTTAGAGACAAAAACAAAGGCGAATCTGTTCTTAACCCCGTCAAAATCCAAAGGATTGAAATAAATAAATGACACAGACAGACACGTTCACAAAATTCCACCGTCACGGATGAATAATAATCACACATCCTGCCAAAGGGGTGCAAGTTCAGGTGCCTTAAAATATGCTTTACCTTCAGCGCTTGCTTTTTTTTCCTCTTGGTTTTCTAACTACGAGAATTAGTTACACGACATGCAATAGTGTAAAACACTTAACAGGACTGCTACAGAACTGCTTAGATCAGTTTAAAATAGGTTATTCTACCGCGATCGCTGTAGTGGTGGACCAGATGTGACCCACAACATCTCTCCATCCAACAGGGGTGAAACGCATTATGAGTGCCAAATATAGCTCAGGGAGGTAGCAGAGAATGCAGTGAGGGCTTTGCCTTTCATCAGCCTGCTTGTTGCAGGAAAGTCCTCCCATATTGATTATGAAACTGTTATTACGTGACAGCAAGGTGAACCTTTGCCGAATTTGCCGAAGCTGCTCCTTTGACCTCTCTGCCTGGTGCCGCTTGTTAGAAAATTTCCTCATCGCTCAGACTTTGTGTGTTGTTACTGTGGGTAACACACATTGTACTGATCATTACCGCTGTCACCCATCCACGAATGCGTCGGTCCCTCCTTTTCCCTGGCCGAGTGCTCCTTCAACACACAGTCTCTTGCGTCGCATCGGCTCACTTGGCGAAAATCTCCGCGACCTTTCTCACTTAAGCGACATTTATCAAAAACTATCCTGCTGTCCTACGCAGCATCGCGAAAATAATATCAAACGCGAAACTGGACTGAAGAGATCTGCCGCCCGTAAAACAGCAATGGCCAAGTTCTGTGCGTTTACTTCAGATTGCAAAAGAAACTTCTGGAAATGTCGCGCATTAGAAAACACAAGAGGGTTTGCCCTTGTTTGACAGCGAAAAAGTAAGCGTTGGGACGACCAAAGCGAAGTTATCGACCCTAAGATTCGGACATATTCTTACCTCAGTCTCACCTATGCTGCCGTTCAGGTTGTACCCACAGTTTTGGGCGTAGTTGATTGGCCACAGCTTTGTCCAGCCCTCCGAGGTGCAGGTTTTTGACAGGTTACCTGGCAGGGAAAACAAAAGGTCATTGTTTCTGCGAAACCCCAGCTTCGCCACCCAGTGGTGTTGGTGAGACGCATCATCGGGTTCTGGTACCGGAACTGTGTCGTCCCACGATCTCTGATGGTTTTGGTTGGTGTCTCCAGCCTTTCAAAGAGATCCATTGTCACCAAGTCGCCGACAAACCAATACATCACAACGTCAGTAATTCATGTCTTCTAATTCTCTTGGGTTTCCCTGGACTGGTAAAATGGAGCCGAGATGTTCTTGACTCCCCCGTTGAAGAACCTCTCCCTCCTACATCTGCCTGATCACATCATAACTGGTGGGTGTTGACAAATCCAAAAGAGCGCCACTACCAGGGAATTGTAGTAAAGTGACGCATTTTACGTTTTTTTTATGCAGCGTGTTTAAGTTATAGGAGGACAGCGTAAACCGGAAAATTACAGTCAATCGTATTGCTAAAATGAGCACAGCCGGCGTCGGGATCACGTGGCTTATTAAGGCAGATTCTGAATTTCTTTCATCATTTGCATGATGCAAAAGCTGTTGTGCGAGAAGAAAAGTCGGCAAAAACTTCAATGAGTTCCGAGACCCAATTCATTTACATTTGCAAATCCTCCCTGCGTACCTGGCTCACAGCTCCGGAAGCTTCTCGTAAGCAATTGGAAACCATTATCACCGAGAAGAAGGCCGGCCAGACGTTTCCAATTTAGTCCAGCAGCTTTGAGGAGGCATCTCGCATGAGGCTGATTATCCACGTCCGTATAAACGGGGAAATAGGCAAACGTTGGTTCACTGGGCACATTTTGGCCAAGCTGTCGTGGGCAGAGGATTTAAGAGGTCCTGAAAATCATTTCTGGGATTTCCTGCCAAAGTCCAGTTGAAGATCAGCACAGGAGGCTCCAACCTCCGTTGCTTTGGTTGTTTTGTTCAATTAAGGACAATTTATGTGGCAGCGATGAGTCGTGCTGTGTAGCGCACGCCAGCAAGCGCCCGAAACCCTCGCGAGACACAGCACGAGACCGCCATGGAGACAGCCAAGCGTTACCAGGCATCTGCAGCGGGAGACATTGATCAGCGTGGCAGGAAAATGGATGATAAACTCAGCTCAACGGGGGGCAGCGTGAAATGAAATAGAAATCACAATTTTCACAGAGCGCTCTCCTCATACTCCTGAAGTTGAAAACACAAGAAATCGTTACGGCCGCTCAGCGCCTGTTTCTATTTCTTAGGTTATTTGTATAGAATTAATATTTAATCATTGCGTTAACCGTGGTAATACGAGAAGACAACATCTAATGCGCGGTAAGCAACCTAGAGGGAATAGTAAGACCTCCAAAACCTTGGCAATTCACATGTGGGATTTTTCCACAACTGTAAATGTGATGGACCAGGGTGGACTCAGCTTTGACCTCTGAGCTCCTTCTGTGCTGGACTGGATTGGATTATATCCTCCATCCTGAGAGCTGTGAGCTCTTCAGTGACTTTTAGTCCATCTCTGTTGGTCTCTGGCCTCTTTCTGATGTCTTAGACTGGACTGGACCGGATCGGATGCTATATACTGTGGTCTCCTAGCTCCTCCTGGGGTCCAGAACTGGATGTGACCCTGTCTCCTGCCACCTCTGGGCTCTCTCTGCTGTTATAGACTGAACCGGATTTTATAGTGGAACCAAAGTCTCTCCCCTGTCCTGAAACGGACCGGCCTGAACCAGATCTGACACCGTCTCCTGTTGCCGCTGTCGTCTGGCTTCCCACCAGCAACCTGTCAGAGATTAAACGGGGTCTTCTACTGCAACACTTACCATGCAGTGTTGGCTCCTTAAAATCGATCTGCACAGGGACAAGACTTTGAAACTTTAAAATCAATTACCCCCCCCCCCCATCAGTAGAGATCACGCCAAGTGAGTCATCCCTGAGAAACACCAACTAGTTCTGCAGAGTCTGGGCAGCACGTTGCATTTAACAGACCTGTTCATCTTATCACTTCTTCTGTGTTCCGTATGTGAACGAGTTCTTTGTAAGAGTAAAAAACGGGTTTTTTTCGTGGTTTACGTTCCCACATGAGTGGCTCTGATATGACAGTTTGGGCAGTGATGACGAATGCAGGTGTTTGGCTGTTTGGTTCAGACAGAGAAACTGTCTGTAGACATGACTCGAAGTAGCAAGGTGGCCCAGCAGGCGAATACTGGCATCTTGATGCCTGGGGTTTCCTTCTCTTGTTCACAAAGAGGGCCTCTTCACAAAGTCTAATGAGACGAGTGGAAGATGTCACTGGTGGACCCTTGAAATTACCCTGCCCTGAACATCAGAGCTGAACATTAGACTAAATGGTCCTCATTTCCATGAGGGATGTGGAGAAATACCCTTGTCTGGTTGACGGGTGGTGCAACCATGACGTTCTCACTCTCTGCCATACTAAACCTAACATCTCCGTACTGTTCGCATCATGGAATTTTCCCTGCACCTTCTACCATGAGATGTGAATAATAACTTATTTCAATGTATTTCTACATTGGGCACTTGGGGTTCTTTTTAGCGTGTCAATCGATTGTGTTTTTCAACATGCGGCTCTTGGTCAAATTTTATAGAATTTCACACGCGACGCGTTTCTAATGTGAGAATGACGCGCATTGTATTTGTGAGTTGCAGTTTTGATGTTAGTTATCAAACGTAGTCGGCGTTATCCGGAAAGTTTTTCTGTTTTTTAAGGTGTGCTTCGGTCGGTCGGAGTTTTCGCACGGACGCAGCGGTGCCGCAAAGTGTGAAACCTGTATTTTGCACGATGCGAAATCGCTGTAACTGAGACGTGCCGATGCGAATTAGTTTTGAGAAAGTGTGCGCCTTTCGCATCACGCGGAATAAGCGCCGCGGTGGTGATGAGGTTTTGTTTAATGTTATTTTATCCTTAGCTTCACAAGGATTTAAAAAAAAACAAAAGAAGAACTTCCTTTTACCTTGTACTGTAGGTGTGTGTTTGCTCACACAGTCCTCGCTTTGTGGCTTTGTGTATTTTTGCTGCATTAATACACTCACGACAGTGGTGTGAGATTAAACATCTCTACGGGATACTGTGAACGCCTCTCCCATTGCATGTATCCCTCGGAGATGCTCTCCTTCTGCGTTTATTCCCAGATAATGTGCTTTGCTTTGGGTACCTTGTTCGCCGAACAAGCAACTTCAGACCCAAAAGGAACAAATCTGCCAAACCCCTCCCAAACTGGTTGTTTCTTGCAGGTTTGTTGACTTCACACACAGCAGTTTCCCCCCTGATCAAATTATCCCTGCATGAGCGCTGAGCAAAGACCCATAGTTCATCTACAGCTAAGCTGTCACTGTAAAAACAATACAAACACTGACATCAGAGCAACCAGGATCCACGTCAATCACACGTTACCTTTATGCAACACACACATGCAGACACGTGTTGTCACGTGCACTGTGGGAATTTATTCCCACGACGCTTTTTAGCCTTTAAAAACAGACACTGGTCTATCTAGTTGATCCTCTGACAGGTAAACGGGGGTAAAGTATCCTGAGAACAGCTACTAGACTTGGGATCTGTTTCATCTACTGCGTTTGTTCCGGCACTGTGGGCCACGTAACACCCTGCTGACACGCTTCAAATGGGCCCGCTGACCGGAGCGTTGGACGCACGGTGCATTATGGTCCAGCGCAGCTTGAAACCCCGAGCAGGAAAGAAACAGCGAGGACATACTGTGCTGTGCAAAAGTCTTAGGCACCTGTGGGAAAAATGCTATAACGTGAGGATGGTTCCAAAAATAATGCCATGAGCACTTATTAATCAATAAACCTTCTAAAAAGTGCAGGAGACAAAAAAAACCTCAATCAGATCAATATTTGGTGGGACCACCCTTTGCCTTTAAAACACCATTGATTCTGTTATGCAAACTTGCATGCAGTTTAAGGTAGAGGTTGGTAGGTTCTTCCAAACATTTTGAGGAACTGGCCACAGTTCTTCTGCACACTTTGACCGTCTCTGCATGTCCTCCCAGACTGACTTGACCATGTTGAGATGAGGGCTCTGTGGGGACCAGACCATCTGCTGCAGGATTCCTTCTTTTTGCTCAACATAGTTGTGTATGACTGAGATTGGGTGTTTGAGGTCATTCTCAGGCTGCAGAAAGAATTTGGGACCAACCAGAAACCTCCCTGATGGTAGATAAGAATCTACCTGTACTTCTCAACACACATTGAACTTGCAAGCCTAAGACTTTTGCACAGTACTGTACATGGCGCATACTCTGTTGGCATGGGCTCACCTCGGGCACCAAAGAGCCCTGTCAGCGGGCATTGGATCAGTAACCTCACCACCATGCCGAGATGATGGTCCCGCTGCACACGTCTGCTGTGAACACTCCTTTGTGTAACAACGGTTTAAGCTCTTATATAATTTTAAACGTAAAACGAGTCCATTCAGGAAGAAGAAATTGAAGCACGTGAATATGGCAGCGACTCATTTTCTTTCTATATTTGCATGAAATCCCACGGCATTTTTCCATTTTGGGCTTATAGGGAAATGTTAAAGATTATACTTAGATACAGTCTGTGCAGCCCTGGACACGGCAATTAGAAAAGTCATGAATAAATAATATGACCCCCCCTCCCCCCAGATGGATTTGCCTTCACAGGTCTTGTTTCTGCCTCAGAAGCCAGACGTGCGCAGAGTAATGTGTGGGGTCGCGAAAGCCCACGGAATAAAAATGTGCGAGGAGCTTTCAAGACCGCAGGAGGAAGTGTCCGTGTCAGTGCAGCTGTTTAAAAATGAAAGGGTAAAAAAAGAAAAAAATGAATAAATAAAATCTTTATTTGGAACGTAGGGCTGTCATATCGGCAGCATCTGCACCATCCCAGTGCCGCGAGGGCAGCGGATCTATGGTGAAAACATGCCGGACGTATGTGTGCACACACACTTTCAGAGGTGGAACACGCTCATTTCCCCCAGCCAAACAGGTCCTCGATTCCTCTCGATATTTTTAAAATCCACCAGTCCGCTGCAAACACATCTGCAGTGTGGAAATGACTCTGCTTCTCTGGTTACATGACCAAGATTCTTTATTTACCGGTGCCCTTCATTGGTCAGAAAATGACAAAGGGGTTGAAAACACTGCTGTACTGGTAGCAACTGGTTCGCTTAAAATAACTCATTCATTCCCTCATCAATTCATTTTCAGTCACCGCTTCCCTAATTCGGGGTTGTGGTGTCCGGAATCGACCTCACGAGACATACAGTGAATGGGGTGCCGGTCCAGCGCAGGGGAATCTCACACACGCTCACACACACTCACACACACGAGGGGCATCTAAATGTGACCAATTCGCGACGAACACGTGTCTTTGGACCGCGGGTGGGAACCCATGCAGAAAACACGCGGGGCTCTTGCGAGGCTCCGACCCGAGCCACTGCGCCCACCGCGGGACACTGTAACTTTAACCACTCTGTCTGAAACGTAAAACTATTTGCTTGTCTAAATATTAGCTGGCGCGGCACACGAGACGAGACTGAACAATCCGGTCGGAGATGGAGGACTTGTTTCTGGAGCAGGTTTAGGATGTGGACTGAAATATTAACAAGCATGAAAACTGTGGACCGACATTAAAGGAAGTGAAATTTTTTCAAACCCGAGCACGGCCTGGAACGTCCGCCTTTCGGAGGAACGGTCAAACGGAAAATGGTCGGTCTGGTGTGTCCACTGGCATATTAACTGACCGCACTGTGCGGTGCGGCCATTCAACCCGGGATAACAGAAACAGGAGGAACATGAGAGAAAAACACATTTTTGAATAAATGCATTTTAGTGTGTTGCTATGTGCCGAAATGAAGACCGTCCACGAGGCTCCTTCAGGTACCAACAACAAACGCAATCTGATTCCAATCAGAACCAAAATTATCTCATATCTATTGCTTTGTCCGGCTCTCACCGAATGTCATTGAGGGTTATTGCCTTCAAATTGAGTCAGAATCTGTGCAAATAGGTTCTGCTCCCAGATGAAATGTGAACGACCACCGGAAACAATCTCACTGAGATCCTTTGCTCAGCACTCGCCGATTCTCCCCCTTGTTTACTTTCTCAGAGTAACTCTTTAATACTATTTCTTTTATACGCATGCTTTCGTCAAATGTGCGTGTTGGCACACACACACGCACTCTGTGTTTATATTCACACTACAGTAAAGTCTTCAGACCGCAGCTGCCGCCACTGGCCAAATGGATCCATCAGGACTAAACATTTCAGTAAGTGCTGCTATACAGCTGTCTTTTGCCACGTCTGAAATTACAGACATTGGAACTGGACTTTTGAGGAAACACACTTGGGCATTTTGTGTAACCGCAGAAAACACGCTGAGAAACGCACAGTTACCACGTCAACCAGTTCCGCCGGCCCGAGCGCTTATGACAAAAACGTGGTTGTCTTCCCTGAAAGTTCTTCTTCAACTTATAGTTATTCCCCTTGGAGCAGAAACTTATAAAAAAAACTGACGGTTCACGAATGGACCAGTTTACCCAGACACCCTGTGTGAGGTTCTACCCCCCCCAATGGAATCCCATAAATCGATGCAATGAAACACGTAGGAAAGCTATAATGACAGAGAGCAGGTGAGTTGAGGGATGTCATTCATCATTTTATCCCTCCATAGTGAAAAGGATAATAGACTTGTTTTGAACAGGATAGCTTTCTGAGATTTTTTTGAGATAATACATTTTAAAATTTGCTTTTCAAAGCATCACGCAAGCCAACTTGCAGCGTAACTTAGTGCGCTCTGGGTAATGAAATGTCACTGTGACACTGTTATGAATAACATTCATGTAGTACAGATACAGTGTTTTGCTGGGAAAATCTGGTCAACGGGGGGGGGGGGGGG